>JAODAL010016068.1:0-81863 GCA_025379985.1 Phyllomedusa bahiana
GATAAGGGACTTTTACGATTTGATTTTTGAGGTTATGGTTTTTTTAAACCTCAATGGTGATGTTTGGGCCCGATTAGGCCGAGATAAGTTGGGGGGGGTTCCCATGGCGGGCATAAATGGGCAAGGATCAATTTTTAATAGGGCGATAGCAAGTTTCTATTAAAGGGGGGATTGTAGGAGACATGGGGGAGTTAGAAGGGGAGTTGGTGAATTTTGGCGTAGGGGGTGTCCTTTTAAATGCAGTGGGGTTGGATCTGTGGGCATTAGATTTTCGTGAGGGGTAAAAAGGGTTTTGGGTGTGGGGGGTCGCGGTATGGGGGGGGTCCGATCGCTGCTGTGGCGGGTTGGGGTCCCTTGGGGTGGTAAGATTAAGGGGGGACTCGGGCCGGTTTGGGCCCCCAATTTCTTGGATGGAGGGGTTGGCAAAAGGTTGGGGCTCCACAGGGGCGGCGCCCTTGGGAGCGGGATGGAATGGTGAGCCACCAAAGGTGGCTTTTGGTCCCCTAAACCCGGGGGGAAAGACGGGGGTAAAATTGCGTCTCGCAAAGACCCGGATGGTTGGATCATTGTTTTGGCCCCCAAGGGACCTCAGCCCCAAGTTGGTTCTTTTAGGGTTGGGGAAAGGGTTTTTGGAAAGTGGTTTGGGTGTTTGGGGTTTGGACAAATGAGTGGGTTGGATTGATATCTTTGCTATTGCCCACTGTTTTTATTTTTTAAATTAAATTTTTTTATGTTAATAAAATGGCTGCTGTGGAATTTTACCAAGAGGTTCGTGTCTTTTTTGGGAAAGGGGCATGGGAAAGGGGGGGTGGTTTTGGGGACTAAGCGAAAAAGGGTAGGCTTTTGTTGGTAAGGTCAGAGAACAAATAGGGCCCCATTTTCCATTTCATACAGTGCTCTGAAAAAATGAAAGGGGATTTCAGATGGTTGCAATGGCAAAAAAAAGTCTTAGGCCTGTTCACCCGGCTTAAAAGGGGAGTATTGCAGGCCGAATTCGCGCCGGAGTGCGAAATTTTAGTGGAATCGTCCCAGTCATTAGGGTAATCAAAAGTTCTCATAGAAATTGGATTACGTCTCCTTTTGCTCGGCCCGCGGGGGGATAAGGACATGTGAATTCCGCGCGTAACCCCCCGTGGGTAATGAAAGTTAGGGGTGCGAGGTGCCGGCCCCACCAACTTCCCCCCCCCCCCCCCCCCCCCGTCCACACCCATAATTGGGGGTTTTAATTACGCCACGAAAAAAACCCGTGTGAACCCAGCCTGGGGAAATTTTTCCCACCGCAAATTTGCGGCGCGCATTTTGCCGTATTGCACTTAATACACGGCGAAATGCACGCCGAATTAGGTAATTCATAGTTTAATAGAAACTATGGTTTTAGCCTCGCCCCCCACAGTAGAATCGATCGTATTGTACCACGGGGGGGTTTTGTGAATGTAAATTACTCGCGGCGATTATATCCACGATATTCATGTTAGTGGCAAAACCCTCCCTCCCCCGTGTTTGGGAGTTCGTGCTGATCAGCGGCTCCCAAATCACCCCGGTACTGCGGTGCCGCAATTCGCCCCCGGGGAACTAGCCTTACCCTAACAGTTTTCATACATGTCCCCCTTTGTACTTTTCTGAGATGGATTTTTTTTCCATGGGTTGTTTGGGGGCATGCCTTAAAAAAATATCTCTCTCATTATTTGGCATTTGGAATATAAATAATTTTGATAAACCTAATTACCTAAAACGGGGGAAGGTTTTATTCTGATTTGGTATGGGAAAAACTGCATTTGTCTTTTTTTAGTTATTAAAACTTTTTGGTTTCAACTTTATATTTGTGTGTATATCATCTTCATAGTTATATGAAGGGGATTGTTAGGTGACAATTTAAATAATGAGTGTAACTCAGTTGTGAAATATATTCTCTTAGAAATGGTTAATAGCACGAATACCAACACTCAAATCACAAGGACATGATACGGAAAATTTTTTACTGAAAAAAAATCAACTACCCCAAACCAAAAGGACGCGCTAAAGCCCCGTTTATTACAAGAGGAAACTTACGCCCTCAAAAAATTAGTATTACACAGTGGCAGCACCAATTGTAGTCAATGGGCAACCCCTATGCTTGTTGAATCTAGCACTTCAGGAAGTGTTTTTATTTATACAGTATAAAAGATTAGAGTCACGCACACCAAAGTGGATAGCGGGAGCTCAGGTGTAAGAGGTTAATGACCTACATACAATATAAAAATTATATGAACACCGGCACACCAACATGGATGCAAAAAGTGAAGAGATTTATTTTTCCATCAGAATAGAGTTCACAGATACTCTATTGGAAAAATACATTAATGTTTATACAAAAAGGATTAATGCATAAAATTTTATAGAATGGATACAAATGTCTTAAGAGCAGATTCCGTTAATTTAAATTAACGTTTCGGCCACCAGGCCTTTATCAAAGCGACATCTGTCTTAGATGAGATGTGGAGTGGTATTAATAATATTAAGGTAGAGTACGCTTCATGTAAGCTTATTTAGGAGAGGTAGTCTGTAGCAAGTAGGAGGAAAACGGCTGTGGCCGGGGCTAGGAGTAAACCGGAAGACATTCGGAGTGGATAGAGGAGTTGGGTTTGGTTTATACACGGAAATGCCCATAGATGGTAAAAGTGTTGTCCAGTTTAAAAAACAATCCATGCGCTTTATCAGGATTTTCTTGGCTAAAAGAGTCCTCAGCTCAGGATCCCTATCTCTTAGACAGAGCAGAATGCGGCTACAAAGAGCTTACTCTGAAGAACCTGTCCTGTCCTACACGACACAGACCACTTATTGATTTAAAAGGACACGTCATGCATTTTTCCTGTGGTGGCTCTGCAGTAAAATTGAACACTTAGGGATACATGTATGAACTTGGTGCAGACACGCCAGTACTAAATACTTTTAGAGCACTTTAGAATGCGCTAGCATGTATGAACCTGTCTTATTGCGGCTCATACATTTAGCGCATCGTAGGTGTACTCCTGGCGCAACCCCTATATGTGCTGCACAGTAAGTGCAATGGTTGATACACATGAGAACAATCCACTGAATCCCTAAGAGCTAAGGCCATGCTTACTAATCTTAATTATTAAACTATATTAAATAAAATAATTTGTTACTAATATAAAATTATATACTATAAAATTAATGTCTAATTAAAATGTATTTACAATTAAATATTATAAATTAATATTAAATTATACATTAAAAAAATAATAATTTAAATAATATAAAATTAGAAAACCAATACAGCATCTACCATAAATCCTGTAGCAGCGAGACCTGTGGTGTAGAATAAAGGCTGAGAGCAGCAAAGTTTAATTTTCACACTGATCACCAACCGATTAAAATTAGTTTAATTTAATGTTGTAAAAACGAAAAATAAAAAAATCAGAACTAAATTTTATTATGAACATAATTACCGCATATACTCGACCCGAGTTATAACCGGGCGAGGCACCTACTTTTGCCAAAAACTTGGGAAAGATTATTTGACTCGAGTATAAGCCTAGGGTGGAAAAATGCTGTGGCCTATGGTGAATTTTAAAAATAAATAGATACCAATAAAATAACATAGGCAGTTTAATGTCCCCCATAGGCAGATATAGCCAGGTATAGGCAGTTTAACGTTCTCTATAAGCAGGTATAGGCAGTTTAACATCCCCAATATAACAGGTATAGGCAGTTTAATGTCACCCCATAGGCAGATATAGGCTGGTATAGGCAGATTAATCTCCCACATAGGCAGTTATAGGCTGGTTTAGGCAGATTAATATCCCCATAGGCAGAAATAGCTGGTATAGGCAGTTTTAATGTCCCCTTAGTCAGGTTATAGGCATGTATAGGAAGCTATATGTTCCCATAGGCAGGCTATAGGCAGGTATTGAGCCCCTAAGGCAGGTTATAGGCAGGTATAGGTCCTCATAGGCAGGGTATAGGCAGGTATATGTCCCCCTAGGCAGGTTATAGGCAGCTGTATGTCCCCATAGGCAGGTTATAGGCAGGTATAGGTCGTTATAGACAAGTAATTGCCCCCATAGGCAGGTTATAGTCAGGTATAGGTCCTCATATGCAGGGTATACGCAGTTATAAGTCCCCCTAGGCAGATTATAGGCAGTTATATGTCCCCATAGGCAGGTTATAGGCAGGTATAGGTCGTTATAGGCAGGTATAGGTTCTCATAGGCAGGGTATAGGCAGGATTTTAAAACAAAAAACCCACTTACCTCGCTCCCCGCTGCTCCGCCTCCCGGGCGCTCTCCTCCGTCTTCTCGGCACAGAGCGCGTGATGTCATCAGGCCACGTACGCAGCGTGATGACACACTATGCCTGTGCCGGAAACTCCGGACAGCCACGAGTTTGCGGCTGCCCGGAGTCCACCGCGGAGCAGGGAGCGCTCGCTCTCTGCACCGCAGTGGTATCTCTTCACTTGTATGCGCTCCGGAGGAGTTGCATACAGGTGAGGAGATCGCTGACAGCGCCCGGGCCACCGCAGTGCCCGGACGCTGTCGGCTGTGCTCGGCATTCAGTTATATGCGCTCCCTGAGGAGTCGTGTATAGCTGAACCGTGCCTGTCGGCATTCGGGCCATCGCCGCGCCCGATCGCTGACAGTGACTGGAGTATAAGCCGGGGGGGGGGGCTTTGTCAGCATATTTGTTGTGCTGAACAACTGGGCTTATACTCGAGTATATACGGTATATACGGTTTCATTAGAAAATCAACTCAATGAATTGCACTGGTTTCTATAGAGATTAGAAGTAAAAATTAGAATACAAATGTTAGGGTACGTCCACTTGACAAGGCCTTTCAGGGTTTTGTACAGCTGGGCGGGTGGAGAGCCAGCTGTCAATGATGGCTGGGATCTCGCATGACAAGACTATACCTTCCTTCTCAAACTGGGGCTTGGTAACTGCCTGAGCTGCTGGGTCTGATCAGACCCAGATCAGCCCTGCAGTCAGTACGGTGGGATGGATTTTCCCTGTAACTGAGGCTAATAAACTAGCACCATTTACAATTAGCAAAAAAATAAAAAAATGATATAAAAAATGCTCAAAAGGTCCTTGTCTGACCTTAAGGGGGGCACAATATGTAATACAAAGTATCAAAAAAAAACACACTCAAAATAAAATATTAAAATAAATACTAATAGCCCAAACCGCAACTTTTAACCCCGCCCCAATGACCCTAAGGGTATGTTCATGGCGTCAGAATGGACCCAGAGACGCATCTAACAATTAGCAGTGACTTTATCACTGCTGGCAATGACAAACACGCATTCAAATGAGTAATCGCCGCTGCGTGTTTGCATCATGCCTGTCGGGTCCGTCTTTCGGATTCAATCCAAGAAATTACATGCAATTCTTGGATTGCATCCGAAATTTTAAATTTTTAAACATTCCCTATCTTGCTGTTTTTCCCATACAGACAAATCTGAAAACCAACCAGGACCTTTTCTAAGGGCGGGTGAGGCAGGCGATTGCCCAGGGCGCTGGGGCTCCGCTCACCCGAGGTGGGCGCCGTGGCCGCTCGCCTCACCTGCCTGGCAATTTGCCTCTGACTCTGCTTGGCCGTTGTACAGGGGAGGAGGCAGGAGGGATCGTTACCCTCCTGTCTCCTCCCCTGTATGTACAGCTCTCGGTGAGCGCTGTACATACACAGGAGCATCGCAGGGGGCGCACGGCTTTCTTGCGAGTCCCTACACTATCAAAAAACAAAACCACAGAAAAAAGGGACATAAATTACCAAAATACTACAAAGCTACACTTGCAGCTCAATGGCTGGGAGATACGCTGAATCCCATTAGCAGGCGTCTCTGGCCCTTGTGCTACATGGGAAAAGATACAACAGGTGCCGGTAAGTAATGAGCAAATGCTCTAGGTACTAGTTCACATCAGCATGCTAAAAGCCACAGTATAACACAGGGAGAATTGCACAAATGCAACAATACCAATGAAAATTGCATATAGATAAAGCGATAAAAAGGGTAACGCCATTTATACAGTTACACCATGCATGGCTTTCACCACGCCCCCTGCAACGCTGAGTCTCGTCTCCCGCCTGTTCCAGGAGATCCCGGGAGGTGAGTGCTGGGTGTAAGCGGCGTGATGACGTCATACCGCTTACACTGATCACCAGCTCCCAGACCTGGCAGCACTGCAGGGATCCTGGAAAGGTGAGTACTTTTTTATTTTATTATCATTAGCTATAGGGGGCAACTATCTGGTTACAGGGGGGGTATTACATGGCTACAGGGGCTACTACATGGCTACAGGGGCAACTATCTGGCTACAGGGGGCTATTATCTGGCTACAGGGGCTGCTACATGGCTACAGGGGGCTAGTATCTGGCTACAGGGGGCTGCTTCATGGCTACAGGTGCTACTATCTGGCTACAGGGTTTGGTATTACATGACTACAGTCGCTACATCTGTCTACAGTGGGCAAGTATCTGGCTACAGTGGGCTGATCCTGGTACAGGGGCAAACTTATCTTGCTACAGGGTGCTGTATCTGGTACAGGGGGCGTGCTACATGGCTACAGGGGTGACTATCATGGCTATAGGGGGTATTATCATGGCTACAGGGGGCTATTATCTGGCTACAGGGGCTGCTACATGGCTACAAGGGCTAGTATCTGGATACAGGGGGCTGCTACATGGCTACAGGGCCTAGTATCTGGCTACAGGGGGCTACTACCTGGCTCCAGGGGCAAGTATCTGGCTACCGGGGGCTGCTACATGGCTACAGGGGCAACTATCTGCCTACAGGGTGCTTGTATCTGGCTACAGGGGGCTGCTACATGGCTACAGGGGTGACTATCTGGCTATAGGGGGTATTACATGGCTACAGTGGGCTACTATCTGGCTACAGGGGCAACTATCTGGCTACAGTGGGCTAGCTGGCTACAGGGGGATATTACATGGCTACAGGGGGCTACTATCTGGCTACATGGGGCTTCTACATGACTACAGGTGGCAACTAACTGGCTACATGTGGCAAATAACTACCTGGCTACCAGGGGGTAAAATAACTACTTACAGGAGCCTATATAACTACATAATAGGGATCTATATTTCTACGTATTGGGGAGCCTATATAACTACCTATCCGCTTAATAGGGGACTGAGATACCTATCTATTGGGGGACCTATAAGTTTACCTACCTAATGGTAATGGTAAGGCTATACACCTACTTAATTGAGGTCTGCCTACCTAGTTTGGGGGTGTACCTTCTGCACTTTTACTGTTTCGGACACTAGAGAGTAATTATTACCATTTGGGGCACTAGAAATGGAGAGTTTATACAGAGGTAGGAATTGGTTCCAACAGGTGGAAACGTCGCATATCAGCCTATGTTGGGGGAGGTCGTTCTGCCACTGCAGCTCAAGAGGGTGTGCTTGGCTCTGTAGGAATGGATGAAGTGCATGCACAGTTTCCTGGCCATTTTTAGAACGTTTTGCAGATGGGTGGAAGAATTGAGGAACCGTTTGACAAGCAGATTGAACACGTGCGCCATGCAGGGCGCATGGCTCAGCCCTCCTTGGTGTAGCGTGGACACCATGTTCCTTCCATTGTCTGTCACCACGGTTCCAATTTGCAGTTGTCGTGGAGAAAGCCACACATCGATTTCGTGTTGCATGACACGGAGCAGTTCCTCCGTTGTGTGACTTCGTTCACCCAGGCAAACCAGGTGTAGAACTGCGTGACACCGCTGTGCCCTACACATGTGGTATGATAAAGCAGCACAAGACTTGTGGAGACTGAGGTGGTGGTGGAGGAGGAGGTGGACATTGGCGCAGGAGCAGCAGTTTGAGAACATGGAGGAGACAGCGGTGTCTCCTGTCCAAGTTGCTGGTGTGGCTGGGCAGGAAGCACATTCACCCAGTGGGCCGTAAAGGACATGTACTGTCCTTGACCGTAGTTACAACTCCACACGTCCTCGCTGCCGTGCACCTTGGAAGAAACCAATAGGCTCAAGGACCGACCCACCTTCTGTTGTACATATTTGTGCAGGGCGGGTACTGCCTTTTTCGAAAAGAAATAAAGGCTTGGGACTCTCCACATCGGCTCGGCACAGGCCATTAGTTCTCTGAACTGTGCAGAGTCCACCACTTGGAAAGGGAGGAACTGCAGTACCACCAACTTGGACAGAAGCACGGTCAGCTTCTGCACCTTAGGATGGTTGGACGAATACTGCTGTCTCTTGGTAATCGCCTTGGTGAACGACTGCTGGCGCCATGAGTGGCAAGGAGCATCTGGACCAGTTGATGATGGGAAAGACAAACAGCTCCCTTCTGCAGAGGTGGGGGAGCCTTGACTGGCTGCAATGGCATGCGTGCCACTGGGTGCTGCTGCTGTTGCTGCGGCAGGATGGACCACCACATCTGAGCCACGTTTCTCCCAGGCCACCGGATGGTGACGCTGCATGTGTTGACGCAGGGCCGTGGTGCCAATATTAGGTCCCTGGCCACGCTTCATTTTCTGCCCACAGATTCTACATATACACATGTTCAGCTCCTCTTGTGTCTTGGCAAAAAACTGACACACCGCCGAGTAGGTGATTTTACCACCAACGCTCTGCACTGACTGACTACTACCACTGTTGCCTCGGTGAGAACCTGCACCTGCGACTTGCTGGGTGCGCCGCTGCCGACCTCTTCTCACGACAATTATGATGAAGCTCTTCCTGCACCCGGCTCCCAAGTGTGATTGGCTACATCGTCATCGATTTGTGTTTGCCCATCACTGCTGTCCTCCTCAACGGTCTCGGTCTGCAGATCCTGACCACTCCCAACATAACCTCCCATGCCACTCTCCACATCACTACTTGCCCGCCTACTGCAAGAAGCAGCAGATGTCGGCCCCACCTTTTTGCTGCCAGGTATCTGTTCACTGTCCTCAAATTGTTCGCCCTCGCTGTATAGTGGCGCAGAGCACAGACCACATAGTAGTTCTCTGGCTGAGAGAACCAAACGGGACAGAGGTGGGTTGACGACAGGTGAGGGCCGCTGACCCGCTCCCGGTCATGCCAACTAAGGGTTGTGTCTGACGAACCCATCGACTCTTGGCTGGGGTTGACAGATGTCATCTTGGAGGAAGTTGATGACCTAGTCAACCAATCAAGAACCATTGGGTTGCTGGTCAACACACGGCCGCTAGATGACACCGGTAGCTCTGGCATCACCGAGTCACCCCTGCTGTGACGTCCCCTTGCTGTGCTGCGACCTGGGCCTGGAATGTTTGTGCGTCTGCCACACGCATGTGAAGGGCCTGCCACCTCTCTGTCTGACATACTGTTTGATCAAAAATTTACAATACAACAGAGTCTGTTTAATGAAGATGTCTGAATATGATAAATACACACCCTATATTTCAATCAAATTACCCCACAAACAAGAGGATAAATTAACCCTTGGATATAAAATAAAATACCCTACAGAATGAACCAGATGGATTTCAGGCGTGTATGGGGCAGAAATACACTCCCTGTATTGGACTCAAATTACCCCACAAACAGAGGATAAACTGATTCTTGGGGAACAGATTGAAATATCCCAAAATAAAAACTGCTGGTTCGGGAACAGGTTTGTATATGAAAAAACGGATTTGTTTTGCACAGAGTGCAATGTAGTGCTGCAGCAGCCAGATGCTTGTTGACAGGAGACAAAGTGACAAGTGGCAGAATTTAAGATGGCTGCCGTATTTATAGGGCTGTGACGTCACAGAAGCCCGCTGGCTGCATGTCTGCACATGTCATTGAGGGTGTTCCTTTCTTCCTCCCATAGTTCTCTGCTCCATGTCACGCTATGTGCTCACAGCCATTTTAGCTTTGTTAACGCAAATCGCCATGAACTTCACCTTCAGCCAGAATCGAATTTTCCCTGAAATTCTACACGGATTCCACTTCGTTAGATTTGATTCGCCCATCCCTAATTATACACTTCTCAACATCTATTTAGAATCGGTGTGTTACATAGATGTCACCCGTTGTATATACACCTAGCAGCAGGTGTGTAACTAGCATTCATAGGGCCCCAAAGCAGAATGAGGTAGGGCCCCTCCACCTAATGACAATAAACTGAAACAGCAGCAATCAGCAATAAGTAAAGGTATAAATAATACCGCCATATATCAGGGAACCCACACAGTAGTGCAGAAAGTCACCAACTTCTTTCTCCCTGCGTAAAAGAAAGAACAATGCTCTTGTAGCTGAGTGAGCCCCCTCAATCTCTGTGATGCATAGCAGCCACTATGGCTGCTATGGGGGCTATAGTTACGCCCATGCCTAGCAACTTAATACAGGAATAGCAGGACAAATTTCCATCTATAATGCGGGATACTCAATGTATGTCAGGTTCATGTCTCGAGGTGACCATAAGCAATATTCACTCCATTCTCCATAATAAATATTAGCACAGTGTATATCTCTCTGGGTCAACATGTCCTTCTTTTTTCTTCGTCAGTTTAATATGAATTACATGCATATACCATAATCCTTCCTATAGTATTCCTATGTATGTGCCGTTCACTGTACAAGACGATCATTGTCTTAGCATAATTTATGTTAAGCTCACAAGATGAACATGCTTGGTAGAAGGTTTCTGGTAGTCTTTGAAGTCCTAGAAGGATTATAACAAAAGAAACAGCATGGTCTGCATAAAGTAGGATTGGCGCTGGTTCACCTTTGATGTGTGGTTCATGAAAACCATTTACCTAAATGTCTAGAACATTAATATCCACGTCGCGGAGAAATGGGGCCAAGATGAAATCATGCTCCATCGTCTTTTATTAAAGCAAAGTGTGACTGTATCATCCCAGCACCAATTATTTGCTGAGACGCTTTGCAAAATTTTCTCCGTGAAAAACACCTGTGATTACCGGAAAGTTTATTGATTGCACCGAAGAATTTAAGGTTTCAAGTCTTCGCAATTAAAAGGAAATTGTAATATTTGTTTAACCCCTTAAGCACCAGGCCTGAAAAGGGCTTAATGGACAGCTACATTTTTGGGAGATTTTTCAACAGTCATAAAGGTATGTTCACCCGGCCTGTAGGATCCGTTTTTGGATCCGAAAAACGCATTCAACAACGCTGTGTACATCGCATCCAAAACGCATCCAACACACAGGTGCGTATTAAATTGCGTTTTGGCTGCAGCAGAAAAGCACTCAGTTTCAATTAGGGCTTCTGCGTCCTCTTTCTGATCAAGAACCGACATGACATGAACGGATCCGAAAGACGCATGTAAACACATATCCGCGATAACACTCGTCTGAACGCCGATGCGTGTTTTACATAGAAAGCAATGTACATCACACTGCACATTGTTAGATGCGTGTTTGGGTCCATTTAGGGTCGGAAACATGGATCCAAACACTCATCTAAAAAACATAGCCCAACACGGAATCAACACACCCTGTGAACATATCCTAACTTTATTTTTTCAATGATGCCATTGTATGAGGGCTTATCTTATGCAGTAGAAGTTTTATTTTTGGGGGGCATAATTTGAGTTTATTACGCATTTTTTAAAAAATTCTTTTTGCAACATTAACATAAAAAAGCATATTTTTGCATTTTATTTTTTTTTAGACCATTCGCATTAAACAACCTGTAGATTAGTTCTACAGGTTATTACAGTCATGTGGATACCTAATGTGTGATGTCCTCACAATCAATTTTTTATTAAATATTTATTTTACTTTTTTCCCACACTTTTTATGTTTTTAACTTTTTTTTAATCCCATCAAGGGATAACCATTGTACTATATGCTATGCTCCTAAATTAATTATACCAGACGCCAGATTTTCGACTGGTTCATTCATACAGGCGCGTTATACACTCATTTATTACACCTTAAAACTGGTGTGGCGGCGCCTCTTTTATGACATGAGAAAAGTGAGGGTTTGGACCAGCACTGAAGTCCTAAACAATATAGTTCCAGAAGAAGCATGAACAACCACCCCGTTGGCAAAAAAACCCATTCTCCCCAATCATTAATCCGTTTTAATCCAAGAGGGGGAAAGTCGCATAAAAAAACTTCTTTAATTTAGAATCAAGAGTACTGTTGATTCATCTCTTGCTTTCATCTCTTTTATGATATGTGGGCCCTTTTTGGGTTTTAAATTTAAATAAAAATGGTCTAGCATTTCCCACTGTCTCTGTCTTTTGAAAACCAGGGCTCAGTTTTTTTTTTTTTCCAGTGCGTTTTAAGGGTATTTTTAAAAACTTTTAAACCCCCCCCCCAAAGGGGGGAGGGGGTGGGGGGGGGGGGAGGGGGCCCCTTTTCCCCTTCATTATCCCTGGCGCGCACTTCTTTAAACCCGCGTCCCAGTACGTGCCAGGGATAAAAACAAAGGGAAAAATCATAGCTCTCTTTAGAGTTACATTTGTTTCGGGGTTATTTAACAGAGCCTTTAAACCCCCCCAAAACAGAATAAAAAGATCCCAGCTTTGAACAAACAAAAAAATTAACCTGCCATCTAAAGGGTTTTGCTATGGCAAAAAACGTTTAATGTTAGGTTATGTCTACACAATACTGGGTATGGTTGGTTTTTAGCGTTTTTTAAAAATTTTCTAAAACCCACAAAAAAAACCAAACCGGACTCAGCGTGTTTAGACTTCAATCAACACAAAATTATTTTTTGGGGGTTTTCCTAAAACCAAAAAACCATCTGGGGGTACAAAACTTGTTGTTATTCCCCCGGCCTCCGTCGGGTTCCCCGTGGAAAAAATGTTAAAGTGTAAAACAAAGTAAAAATATATTAAAAATTCAAATCACCCCACTTTTGCCATTTTAGCTCCAAAAATTAGTCTGTTCTTTTAAAATTTTAAAAACATAATTTTTCCCGTAAACTAAAACCCATGAAAAAAACAAAATTTTCCAAACGCCAAAAATTCCGGGGTTTTTTTTGGGTCTTTCCATCCCCAAAAAAATTGGAAAAAATTTTAATAAAAAAAGTTGCATGATTCCGGGATTTATAGAAATAAAAAATGCATTCCCCCACAAAAAATCCCCCCCTTTCCCTCGGTCCGTAGGTTTTAAAAAAAAAAAAGTTATTGGTGCAAAAAATTTGGCGTGGCCGCAAAAATTTTTTTAAAAAATAAAAAATTTTGGGGAAAATTTTTTTTTATGGTCCCAAAAAATTTTTCAAAAAACCCCCCCATGTTTTTTTTGCCAGATTTGTTTTCCCCCTGTAGAATACGAAAACTATTATTACAAACCGAAGATTGAAACCCTTAAAAACAAAACTCCCGCAAACAGGGCCCGCATGTATTTTTTTTCCCACATTTTGCCTCACTTAAAATTTTTTTGGGGCTTCCAGTTTATTCTATATTAAAAGAATGACCCCCATTAGAAAATAATTTTTGTCCTGTAAAAAAAAAAGCCCCCCCCAAAGTCTTTGGGAGGTGGGAAAAATAAAAAAAATTTTTTCTTTGGGAAACGAGGGGGGGAAAAAAAAAAGAAGAAACCACGTTAGTTGGACCATGATGGGTTAAGGGGTTAATAAATAAGGCCCAGATTGTAGAAAAAGTACTTTTGTCTTGTTTTTGGCCCCCCGGAAACATGTAAGCCCAAAATAATTTTTTTGTTTATACTTCATTAATGAGGATTAGTATAAGTATATCTACATAAACCTAGAAGGGATTCTTTACTGTAAGGGTATGTTCACACAGCTTATTTTTAAGCTTAATTGCGTGCCCTATTTCGCCGGGTTTTTGAACTTTATGTGGGGGGAAAAACACGCCGTTAAATTTTGGTTTTTTCATAGCTTCATAGAGAACTATGAAAAAATGGTCGTCTTCCCAGGTTTAAAAAATTGTACCCCGGAGAAAGGGGAAAGTGGACGAGGGGGGGCTTGCTTTCCCAAAAAACCCGGCGTATTTCGGGGACGTGCTGTAGCACCCCCTAATAAGCCCTTTTTGAACATACCATAAAAAAGGGGGAGGGGAACTTGTCATGGGGAAATTTACTAACAGAGTTCAAATAGGGTTGGATACATTTCTAGGCTAATAATATTAACCCAAATTATAGTGATTTTGGATTCCCGGAAAAGGTTGTTGATCCAGGGGGTTTATTTGATTGTTAAAATTGGAGTCGGGAAAGGAAATTGTTTTCCCCCAAAATGGGACAATTTTGGGATTTCCCCATCATGGGGGGTTTTTCCTTCCCCTGGATCAAAAAACTTTTGCACAAATTTGGGGTGAAACTGGATGGATGTTTGTATTTTTTTTTAAACCTTTCCCAAAATATGGGAAAATTTGTAGGATGTTTTAAAAAAATCATAGCAAAAGGGGCAAGGGCTCAGAAAAAAAAAAAACCCCCAAAAAACCCTCTACACCCCGGGGAAAAGAAAATATAACTTTTAGAAAAAAACCCCGAAACCAAAAAAAAAAAAAATACAATTGGGGTAGAAATTAAAAAGTATATAAAAAATACCTGATCTGGAAAAATGTGTGAAAAAAATCCAAATTCCCCAAAACAGGAGGTGGGAGAAAAAGCGTTTTATGGCGCTACAAGGGGTATTCTGGTTTTGCGCAAATATAGCATTTTTATTGAATATTTTTTTTTTTAAAAAAACCTTCCTATTACACTTTGTATATCAATTGCACCTGGCTTAAATGTCTGCTCTCTGTCAGTGAACATAAACCATAAAGGATAAATACACATGGAACAGAAAGATTGTAGGCTTTTGATAGCGGATATGGAAAACCTACAGCATATTATAGTAGCAGCAATGTGGATAAAATGTAATTAATTTCATCTATACCCTGTGGATAAAGAAAAACCTCAAAGAACCGAGGCAGAAATGAACGTTCAGTGTGTATTTTATGTCCACAGTATGTAAATTTCTTTTGCGTATACATCACTGATTTATATAGATTTGTCCCAATGTCAGACTCCACTAAAATAGTTTGTAATTAAAGTTTTTTTGGTCGATTTGATGCAGAAACACTACATACTGTGGATTTTGAATACACTGATTGTATCATTAGTTTGTATTTAAATTTTTAAACATATATTATACAGCGGCCCATCTGCAACAAATCTGCTCAATTTAGTGAGGATTTGAGTCTGCGGGTTTACCTGCAAAAAAAAGCTGCAAATTTTTCACTGTGGCAATCTACAATCTTTCCATCCTGTGTGCAGGGGCAGTCACAGTAAAGTTAAAGAGAACCAGTCGCATAGGTTATAGGTCCCCCTTGCTGAGGGCAGCACAAGCTAGTGTCAGACATGCTGTTCCCAGCACTGTGCCCCTTATTCTGTAACATGCTGCAGTTTTAGAGCATTTACCCCTCAAATCTTATTCATGAGCAGGTGTTAGTCACCCACCCAAAAGGGTAGCTCTGCCCACTGACAGTTTTTCACATGTTTCTACCTTTTCAAAGTAATAGGTTTGTCAGTTGAGGTGGGGGGGGGCTAGCCTCCGATTGGCCGGGGGTTTTAAAAAAACTGACACTCTGAAGGACTCTTTCTGGCTGAAAACTGCAGATTTGAGCATTAAAAATTCTGAAACTCCAGCATCTTACAGAATAAGGGACACAGCGCTGGAAACAGCAGGTCTGACACTAGCTTGTTCTGTCCTCAGCCAGGGGGGGCAAAAACTATATGACAGGTTCTCTTTAACAGAGTGGTCTTGAAACAAACTTTGCATCGGCATGACCTTCACATGACAACATTTTCATTCAATGACAGAAAACATAGATCTTGAAAACCTTGAGGAATGATTTGGCCATGCAGTTATTTGCATTCTCTATGAATATATTATTTTAGGTAATTTATTATGCAACATTCAATGTCAGAATGGGCTGTCTAGGGCTAACCAATGGAATTTCATTCTTGGGGCCCACCAGTGGAGTTGATTCTTTGGGCCCACCAGTGGAGATGATTCTGGGGGTCCAGCAGTGGAGTTGATCCATTGGTTGATATATTATTTTAGGTAATTTTATTATGCAACATTCAATGTCAGAATGGGCTGTCTAGGGCCAACCAATGGAATTCATTCTTGGGATCCACCAGTGGAGTTGATTCTTGGGGCCCACCAGTGGAGTTGATTCTTGAGGTCCACCAGTGGAGTTGATTCGGGGGCTCACCAGGGGCGTTCATTCGTGGGCCCACCAGGGGAGTTGAGTGTGGGGGCCACCACGGGAGTTGACTCTGGGGGCCCACCAGTGGAGATAATTCTTGGGTCCACCAGTGGAGTTGATTCTTTGGGCCCACCAGTGGAGATGATTCTGGGGGTCAGCATGGAAGTTGATCCATTTGGGGTTTTTATTTTAGGTATTTTTTTTGCCCAAAATTCCCAAGTCAGAATGGGCTGTTAGGGCCAACCAATGGAATTTCATTTTGGGATCCAAAGTGGAGTTGATTTTGGGGCCCAACAGGGAGTTGATTCTTGGGGCCCACCAGTGGAGTTGATTCTTGAGGTCCACCAGTGGAGTTGATTCGGGGGCTCACCAGTGGAGTTCATTCTTGGGCCCACCAGTGGATTTGATTATGGGGCCCACCAATGGAGTTGACTCTGGGGGCCCACCAGTGGAGATAATTTTTTGGGTCCACCAGTGGAGTTGATTTTTGGGCCCCCGTGGAGATGATTCTGGGGGCCCACCATGGAGATGATTTTGGGCCCACAGTGGGGTTGTTTGGGGCCACAGTTGTGTTGATTTGGGGTCCCACAGTGGAGTGATTCTTGGGCCCACCGTGGAGCTGAATTGGGGGCACCCGTGGGTTTTTCTGGGGTCCCCCAGTGGGTTTTTCTTTGGGGGCCACCAGTGGAGTTGATTCTGGGATCCGACCTTACATCTCCTGTATATGCCTCTTATACTCTGCCTCTTGCAATTTGTAATCTTCATGCAGTTTTTCTTTCTGTTGTTTTTTGAATGTTTCTATAACCTCTTCCTGTATCTCCCATTGTTCATGAAGAGAAGAAATATCCACACAGAATTTTTTCTGAGGGTTTCCAAAACCTAAAACCTTTGGGCAGAAAAAAACGTTGATTTCCACCGAACCGCCGTTAGATCCCCGTGCAAAAAATGTTAAAGTGTAAAAAAAAAATAATAATAATAAAGTTACACATATTTGGTATCGCCACGTCTGAAATAGTCCGATCTATTAAAATATACACCATAGAAGAAACAAAATTCCAAACGCCAAAATTGCGTTTTTTTGGGTCATTTCAAGTCCCCTAAAAATTGGGAAAAAATTAATCAAAAAAAGTTGCATGTTTAGAAACCCCTGCAATAAAAAATGCACTTTAGCCCACAACCCCCCTCCATCACTCAGGTCCATAGGTGTTAATACAAAAAAGTTATTGGTCGCAGAAAATTGTGTGGCCGCACAAATTTTAAAAATAGAAAATGTCGGGAATTTTTTTACGGTACTAAAACATAACAAAAACCCTAATGTTTTGGGATGCAGATTTGTATCCCCTGATAATCAGATAACAAAAAATTTTTTCAGAAAAATTGAAAGCCGTTTTTAAAAAAAAAATATCTAGCTTTATGACATGTATGCGATAATGGCCCACCAGAAACAGGGACTGTGCCGTTTCAGCATGGCAGTTTTCTTGGAATGAGTACTCTTTTTGAAGTGTCGGATCACTTTTTTAGAGTTTTAACCATTTTAACCCCCTTTAGTTCTAAATAGCGGTATGGGGGGGCTTTCCCTTTTAATAAACAAAGTCATTTTTTTTCTTTGGCTGGCGTCTTTTAAATTTGCAACCAAAACCCGGTACTCAACTGCAAGGCAAAATAATAAAAAAAATAAATATATTCTAGTAACACTATAGAACAATCGTAAGCATTAAGTAAAAGGAAAATGAAAACAATTTTATTAGTATAAAACATTTATTTATTTAAAATTCCCCAAAAAAAAAAAAAATTGCTTCTATTTTCCCATAAAATCCACCACAATGAAGTTGTTATTTCATTCCAGAGAAATAATGGACACCTTGAAAATAAAAACTGTGCTGGAATCACTTTTAATGATTTTAACTTTTTAAAAATTCATATAAGCGAAATTCTAATTTAGAGGTATCACATAATGATCCCAATAACTGAATTTTTTTAGCAAAAAAAAAAAAAAAAAACTTTAGATAGGATGTAGTCATCAAAATAAAAATACTGTTGCTGACAGAAAAAAGGAAGGCAAAAACGGAAAGTCATTAAAAGAAGTCATTAAAAGGATTGGTATCTTAACCCCCTTACGCCTACCGTTTTTACTTCCTGACAGAGCCCCAAAGTGGAGGTGAAATTTCAAAATTAAATTTTTTTTATCCATTATTCACTGGAACATGATAGATGGTAGTATGGAATCACAACTCAATATTGATTCCCCTGATTCTGCCATTTTTAGAGATATCCCATATGTGGCCTTAGTGCAGTATTTGACTCAGCCACAAGCCTTAGAATAGGAGAAACACCTACTGGATTTTTGGATCTCATTTTTTATTTGATTTTTTAACCCCTTTAACCCCAAAGCCCGAAAAGTGTTAATGACAAAATTTTTTTTTAGTTTTTTTCCTCCCTTTGGTTTAAACATTGTAACTTTTTTTTTTTTTTAATGGCGCAATTGGATGGGCCTCGTTTTATTCGAACAAGTTGCACTTTATTTGGGGGGAAAAGTTTAGGTTCACTTATAAAAAATTGCAGAATTTTTTTTTTTTTTTTTACACCATTCAATTTCCCCTTTTAAAAACTTGCTAGATTATTTAAGGTTATTACGGTCGTGTGGTACCTAAAATGTGTGGGGTTTTTTGTTGTGTGATTTATGCACAATTATTTTTTTTAAAAATTTATTTTATTTTTTTTATATTCTTTTTTTACATTTTTTTTTTTTTTTTTTAACTTTGTTTTTAATCCATGAAGGGGAATGTTTTTACATTTTTTTTTTTTACACTTATTAATGTATTTTGATATTCAAAAATGCTAATACATTATAATCTGTGTCAGTCTGACACAGGCAGTGATCGGGACGGCCACACAGTGTGTCTGTTCACTGGCTTCTTCACAGACAGCTCTGGGGCCACTCTAGGTCCCCAGTGGCTGATTGTGCATGCCGTTCCCTGGGCTCTGTCAGGTCACCGGTGTTCCGATCCCCGACAGAGCAGGGAACCTTGATTGCGCTGCGGTACGACCGCCGCAATCAAAGGGGTTAAAAGCATCGGGTTGGGGAGGTTTCCCATGCTCTGGGGGGGGGGGGGCTGTGTAGTACGGCCACAAAACCCAGCGCTTTTGTGGCGCCGCAATCCGAAGTTTTGCAGCGACGGCACAAGACGTCGCGGCAGACGAACGCCCAGCACCGGCTGCCGTCAAAAGACGGTGCGTTGGGCGTTAAGGGTTTAAGGGCCATTCCAGGGTTTTCGGACACCCTAAGTTGCTAAAACTTAATACCCCTAAAAAAACATATTGGAAACTATGCCCCTACATAATCGAAATGCGTTTGTAAAAAAAAAAATTGCGTTTTTATGTTATAATAGTCGGACAACCATTACTTTTTTATTTTTCTGTACATGGAGCTAATTAAGGGCTTGCTTCTTGCAGAATGAGTATTTGTTTTCATTGGTACCATTATGGGGTTCATATGATGCTTTAATCGCTTCTTATCGAGGTTTTTGGGAGGTGGGATGAACAAAATAGTTGCCCACTTTAGGAGTTTTAATAAATAAATGATTTTTGAAAAAAAATAAGCAAAGTGGGGTCCCGCATTTCCCATAACCAGTCAAGGTAAAACCAACAGCTGTAGCCTGATACTATCAGAATGGGAAGGTCCATTAATACTGGTCCCTTCCCACTCTAAAAATACCAGCCCGCAGACACCCCAGAAGTAGACCGTCACATTAGAGGGTCCGCTTCTGATGGTACCCTGGCTCTTCCCAGGACCCCTGGTTCCCAGTACCCCGTAATAGTGACACGGGGTTAGTGTCAGCCTTGCGTGACAAAAACTACTGCTGTCTGACACCAAGTCCAAGCGATAGTAATGGAGAGGTGTCTGTCAGATATTTCCATTATTAACACTGGAATTAAATGGAAAAAAACACACAAATTGCACAAAATAACCTTTTTAATTAAATAAACACTCCCCGACATCTAGCCTCTCACCGTTTTATTAAAGAAATCAATCCAATGTTGGTCTGACATAAACAAGTCCAACATAGTCCAAAGCTGTATGAAAATAAACACATTAAAGATGAACAAAGTACAGCAATCCTGGTAATGTTTTTTATTTTATTTTTTTACAGCAGTCAGAGTGCGGTATAAATGACATGCTAGCTTTACTGAGCAGGTCGATACGATTAGGGTATGTTCACATGGCGTAATTTCTCATTGAGAACTATGGATTACGCCCCCTCTCCCCGCTCGTATAATATGATTGTATTGTACGTGTGAGGAGATAAGTGACATGTCAATTCGTTGCGGCGTATACGCGCTGCGAGTAATGAATGTCAATGGGGCCAGCGGGCTGTCGCCCCCTCCACCCCCGCACCGCGAACTCTCTAAACACACGATGTACTGCGGCGCGTACTGTACATGCCGCAGTACATGTTGTGAACATACCCTTACAGTGATATCCAATTTGTATATTTTTTTATGTTTTACTGCTTTTACGCAATAAAAACACTTTTAGGGTATGTTCACATGACATAATTGTGGAGCATATTTTGGTGCCTAATTGCACTACAATATGCCAGAGATGCGCCCCGCAATTACGGTAATTCATAGCTCTCATAGTGAACTATAAATTACCTCCTTCCTCGACGCATATTGAACACCAGGTGAAAGAAATGACATGTCCCTTCTTCCCGGCATTTATGTGGATAATAGAAGTGAATAGGTCGGCCCCCTTGTGCTTTAGAAGTATGTGCTGTCCAGCGTGTTTGTCTAAAACACCCAGCGTGTTGCGGTGCATACAGTATGCGCCGCAACACGCCGTGTGAACACCCTTTTTGAATTACTAAAAAAAATTTTTCAGTTTTCTGTGTACGGAGCTGTGTACGGGCTTGTTTTCAGGGAGATGAGAAGACATTTTTATATGTATTTTCGGGAGGACAAGATTTTTTGAACACTTTTAAATCTGTTTTTTGGAAGGCAGGGTGAAAAAAATACTGCAATCCTAGTAGTGTTTTTTTATTTTTATGTTCAACAACACTCACCGTGCAGTATACAGTATGTGACATGTTAGTTTTACTCTGTGGCTCAATATGATTATAGCGATGCCCAATTTATATAGTTTTTTTTTACGTTGTAGCACTTTTTTTTTTTTAAAGTGTTTTTATTGTGTAAAACAATATCTCTGCATCACTGTCTTCTGATAGCCGTCGGATTTTTTCTGTATACAGAGCTGGGTAAGGTTTTTTGTTTTTGCAGGACTCACTTTTTTCTGGTAACACTTTCTCACTTATATTGATCACTTTTTATTCAATTCTGTGACTTTTTCCATTTTTATTATGCCATTAATCGCGGGGGGGTTAAATAACATGACAAATTAATAGGCTAGGTCGTTTTTATTTTTCATCTTTTTTCTCCTACAACCTGAAATCTAATAATATACACATTTAGGGCATGTCCCCACTGCACGGGTTTTCCGCCTGGCGGTTTTTCCGCCTGCGGGCCGCCTGACAAGCTTTCATTATGCACATTCTTCCGTCTGGGGACGGCCGCAAAACAGGACGAATACCGGTTGCATAAACCGACCGGTATTTGTCCATTGCCATGTAAACGGCCCCTAGCACTAGCAGTGTGCTTCCATGTCATCAGGTTTTTGTTGCCTCTGATGGGCAGAATAAAATAGAACTATACTGCACTATTTTTCAAAAGAAAGTGGTGTTCCCACAAATCTGAGGGTATGTTCATACAGCATCTTATGGCACATACTGTGTACGATAAAGTACGCCTGGTGTTTTAGAACTACATGCTAGCCAGCGTATACTTCTAAAAGACTGACTGCCTCTCTCATTGACTTTCACTCTCCCCGGCACGTAAAAACACTGGAAAGAAGTGACATGTCAATTGTTTTCCCCACGGGGTATTATATGCCGGGGAAAATGTCAGCTATTCATAGCTCTCAATGAGAGCTGTAATTGCTGGGCGCATTTTGGGCGTATTGCAGCGCAATTATGTTCTGAAATGCGCCTCGCAATTACGCCATGTGAACATACCCAAAGTGTACTGCACAGGTCAGCACTTGTGGCCGTCCTCTCCTTTAATTTAAATGGGAGTTTCCAGTAAAGCTGAATGAGTGCGCCTAGCTATACTCAGGAGCTCCTATAGAAGTGAATGAGAAGCCGCAGGTGCCACCCTCCTGATTCTCATGTACGATCAGCTTGCAGCTAGCTGGGAGCTGACCTGTGCAGTACACTTCGCTTTGTGGGATTACCCCTTTAATAAACTATTAGCATACTCCTGTATGCTAGTACATTACATTCTGGGTCAGTAGGACACAGGCGGCTGTCATGGCAACCCATACTTGCCAAACCTCCCGGAACGTCCGGGAGGCTCCCGCAAATAGGGAATAACCCCGCACTGCCAGGACAGGTGGCAGGCCTCCCGCCTTCATCTGGCTACAGGAGGTTCTTCAAATATAAATGGCATTGGGCAGCTTTATCCGGTGATGCTGCCTGATGCCACTGAGTGCTGGAGGGAGTGTGGCAGCAGGGTGATGTTAAAAAAATAAAGATTATACTACTCTCCCCCCACAATCGCTGCCGCTGCATATCAGTTCTTCCCCCACAAGCTGGGTGGCGGCAGCAGGGACTGTGAGGGGAGCAGCTGAGGGTGGGTGGCTTCTCCAACATTGGTGGCAGTGGCTGCAGACTTGGGAGCGGTGGCGGGCACATCAAGCTCCAGCTTCGCCGCCTTTCCGCTCTGCTGACAGGAGCCAAGAACAGGGCTTTCACAGCAGTGTCTGCAGTACATTTCCAGGAAGAGGGGGCGGGGCCATGGAGCTTCACCTATCTCCATAAGCTCCACCCATATCCCAGTACCTGGACTGCTCTGCTGACGGCGGCAGCTATTCCAGAAGACAAGTGAGTAGAAGGGGTAGAGTGAGAACAGAGGGGTGTGGGGGAAGGGGTGGTGAGAGTGTGGGATGAGGATTACAGTGGAGGATAGAATGTGGGAGGGAAATTAGAATGGGGGGTGGGAGGAAGATTAGAGTGGGGGATAGATTGTGGAAGTTGGATTAGAATGGGGGGTAGAGTGTGGGAGGGGGATTAGAGTTGGGGTAGAATGTGCGAGGACAATTGGAGTGGGGTGTGGGAGGAGGATTAGAGTGGGGGTAAAGTGTGGGAGGGGATTACAGTGGGGAGAATATGAGCGGGGATTTAGAGTGGTGGGGAGAGTGTGGAAGGGGGATGACAGTGTAGGAGGGGGACAAGAGTGAGGAAGGATGGTTAAAATGGGGTAAAGATGGTTAGAGTGGAATAAGGTGGGTTTTTAGTGAGGGAGGGGTTAGAATAGTGTGGAGGAGAAGAGGGGAGAAGAATGAAAATGGGGTGAGGGAATTTTTTTTTCTAGAGTGGAGAGAGAGGGAGGGGGTTTAGAGTGGGAGGTGAGAGGGGGAATTTAGAGTGGTAGGTGAGGGGGGTTATAGTGGGAGGTGAGGGGGGTCAGAGTGGGAGGTGAGGAGGGGTTAGAGTGGGAGGTGAGGGGGAGTTAGAGTGGGAGGTGAGGGAGAGTTAGAGTGGGAGGTGAGGGGGGTTAGAGTGGGAGGTGAGGGGAAGTTAGAGTGGGAGGTAAGGGGGGTTAGAGTGAGGTTTAGAGTGGGAGGTGAGAAGGTAGAGTGTGGTCGGTAGATGTGGTGATGGAGTAATGGGCACACAGTTTTCCTATCTTAGAAAAGCTTGGTGATGCCCATCTCCCATGGGTAAGACCCAGGTTTTCTAAGCTCAGAAATTTGTGTATCATCTGTAAGGGTTGGGACATCATCCGACTCTACTGGATTCTGGATAAACTATGAAGCACCAAGAAAAGCTGGGTGATTCCCTAATTCCCCATAAGTGGCATCCAGATTTCCTATCACAGGAAAGCTGGATTGCACTAGTGGTGTGTTACGGAATCACCAAGCATTTCTGCTTGCGGGATAGAATATCCAGTGTTCAGGAAAGCTGAGTAGTGACCAACCTCCACACAACTTTTCTGAATGCTGGATATGGTCTATGTATATGTATTTGTGTAATGTTTCTGTTTATTTACAGGATCTCATTTGGACTACTTCAGATTTGGTGGACTACGTCAGATCAACCTTGGATGTATTTATTTAATAAAATGGTTAAAGAGGGCTGATGTCCAGGAGTGTTTATTTAAATAAAAGGTTTTTTTGTGTTTTGTGTGCATTTTTTTCCTATTTATTCCAATGATAGTAATGGAGGTGTCTAACAGACGCCTCTTTATTACTATCATTCATGTTTGGTGTCAGTCTGCAGTGGTTTTTGTCACCCCCAAGGCTGACCCTAACACCGTGTCACTATTACCCCAGTACCCAATGCATCAGGGGTACTGGAAAGAGCCGGTAACAATCAGAAGTGGACCCTAACGTGATGGTCCGCTTATGGAGCAACTGCAAACTGGTATTTTTACAATGGGAAAGGACCAGCATCGATGGACCTTCCCATCCTGATACTATCAGGCTGCAGCTGTCGGTTTTACCATAGCTGGTTATGGAAAATGGGGGGAACAGACATGGTTTTTTACAAAAATGTATTTATTTAATTGGAAACTAAGCATGGGCATCCCCTGTAATGATTACAGTAATTGCCCACTTTAGGATTCTCAATAAATAAATGATTTTTGAAAAAAAAATAAACAAAGTGGATCCCAAAACACCATTCTTACCACTTCTATGAAGTTGGTTACAATGAGTTGCCACAAACACATAGCTTGCCAAATAAAGGTGGTAACCTGATCTACTCTCCAGTATTACTAGTAATAGGAGTATTTTAGTTTTACATTTGCTGTTAATTCAGTTCTCTAATATTGCCTTAAGACAATGCGGTGCTGTGTATAACATGTTTAATTAATTCATGATCTCAGCTCTGCTACACCTGTATTGCCATGTAGATAATACAACCAATGAAAGATATGTTTTGTACAACACAGACATTTTTTTGAGCCACACTGAACACTGAAGCATAAATGTATCAGGGGTTTATGTGTGCGCCTATCAGGAAATAACAGGATTCATGTGCTAGAAGGCAGCGCAAGGGATTGAGTCCTATCACCACTGAGCACACAATGTACAAACTAACTTATTCTATCAGCGCATTTCAGTGCTTGGCACAACACCACGAGGCTTCGTGAAAAGCTGTATAATTACCAGGCTCATCATGCAGCATTTAATAATGTCACAACCCCTCCAAGTGGCAGATTGTGCTGGGAGTTGTAGTCCAACAGTTAGAGAACCATAAGTGCCTGCGATGAGGTAAGGTGGCGCCTCTGTAAGAATCGGTTTATGAGAATCAATTAGATACATAAATAAGATGGGGGAAATAAGTATTTGATACACTGGCGATTTTGCAAATTTTCCCAAGAATGGAGAAGTTTATAATTTTTATGGGCAACTGTGAGAGACAGAATCTAAAAAAAAATCCAGAAAATCACATTGTAGGATTTTTAAATAATTAATTAGCATTTTATTGCATGAAATAAGTATTTGATACAATAGAAACCTTTGGTACAGAAACCTTTGTTTACATTTACAAATGCCAGACATTTCCTGTAGTTTTTGACCAAGTTTGCACACACTGCAGCAGGGATTTTGGTCCACTCCTCCATACAGATTTTCTCCAGATCTTTCAGGTTTCGGGTTAGAGTTTCAGCTCCCTCCAAAGATTTTTCACTTCAGTTCAAGTCTGGAGACTGGCTAGGCCTCTTCAGGACCTTGAAATGCTTTTTACAGAGCCGCTCCTTAGTTGCCCTGGCTGTGTGTTTGGGTCATTGCCCTGGTGGAACACCCAGCCACAACCTATCTTCAATGCTCTTTCTGAGGGAAGGAGGTTGGTGTCCAAAATCTCGTGATACATGGCCCCATCCATTCTTCCTTCAATACAGTGCAGTGGTCCTGTTCCACTTGCAGAAAAGAATCCCCAAAGTATGATGTTTCCAGACCCATGTTTTATGGTTGGGATGGTGAAACATGGGAGGGTTCTACTCATCCTTCTTCCTCAAAACACGGCGAGTGGAGTCAGTAACCAAAAAGTTCTATTTCAGTCTCATCTGTCCACATCATTCTCCCATGCTTCCTCTGGATTATCCAGATGGTCATTGGCGAACTTAAAATGGGCCTGGACATGCATGTGCTGGCATGAGCAGGGGGATCATAAGCCAAAAACTTAATTCCCGACGAGTTTCACATGGTGGAAAGCATTTACATTCACTAGCCAATTGTGGGGTCAAGTCTGGATTGACGGACATCCAAGTAACCTGACATCATCTACAGATCATGTGTTCTTATTTTTGGCTTAAATATCATTTACAGGTTCTATAAATTTATCTTTGGCTTCTGTTTTTATCCCCTGAGGAACCCTCCCCATAATTAATAGGGGGAAATGAGTCAGTAATGAAGTTTTTGGCTCGAGTTTGTTTATTTTTTAAGTCTGTTGTGGATATCAATCTATAGGGGCATTTTAGGGTTCTAGGGTGAGTGTATCCGGTATGGGGCCTTATAGGGGTGATGGCAAGTATCTATTTAGGTGTTGGAAATAGGGTTGCAACAGGGAAAGTATTACCTGTTTGATATGGATATGTAGATAAATCCCCCTATGTCCTTAATAAGGGATCACCATTAAATTTGTAGTTGGAAGAACCACTAAAGCATCTTGAGGAAAGTAGAAGACTTTCATAATTGTGAGTTAACAGGTTTTTCTTGAGATATAGTTGTGCTATTTCTATGTAGCTGGTATCACAGAATACTAATTGAGTAGATACTGTTTTAGTGTAACATTAAAAGTTATATTTTTACCACATATTAATACTATTACTGTGATAATGGGCCTGGGAGCACCTACTTTGGGTGAGCGACCAGTGGTCTTCAGTACTGTTCTGTGATGAAAGTCGACTCACTCTGAGCCAATATGATGGCCATCAACGATGCTGGAGATGTCAACGAGAGCGCTATGCATTAACCAGGTCAGGTACCCTTGCTGGTCGTCTAGCACGCAGACCACACTGATGTAAATGGTTATGAGTGGTCTGATGTGACACTTGGTTGTCTTTCAACTCCCTTAAACGTGCCTGGAGTTGTGAGGCATTCATCATCCAGTTCCCCAAGACATTGTTTACAATGAAGTGGTCATCAGTATGTGATGGAGCCAAAGGACGTCCACTTCTTTGTATTTCTGTGACTCTCCCAGTCTCTCTATATCTCTGTTGTTGCAACCTGCTGATGACACTCTGTGACATTCTAAGCTCAGTGGCCACTTCCATCTGAGAGCATCCTGCTTGAAGCCTCGCAATGGCGCGGTACTGTTGACCAATTGTAAGGTGTTGTCTTGGTCTCATGATGCCAGAATGTGAACAGCATGATGAGGAGGATTGTTTAAATTCACCTGTTGTGAATTTTGCCATTAAGATTCTTGTTAGCGATCAGCAAGTTTTGCAAAAAGTACGGAAACATTGAACAGTTGGACATGTGCATCTAAAGGGAAGAGATGGGCTCATTTAGTTTATTTAAAAAAAAAATCAAGAAATTTTATGTTCATCTTGAAATTTCAACCAAAAGCCAAATATCCCTATCTTTCTGTAACTAGTGTATGTGTGATTGTTGGGCTGCTCGGTGATTGAATGGTGTTTCTGACTGTGAAATTTTATCTACTACTCCTCCCAAGGTAGCCGTTACACTATATTACAAAAACTGCCCATGGGTCACCTGAGCAGCATGGTGCTGTGCTTTTGGTTCAGTGATGACACACAATACACACATCACATTGGCCAGGATCTCCTTCTATGTACGTCATAGGATGGTGCAAATAGAATTCACAGGGCCTTATAACAAAATGAGATGGGCCCCCATCGCCTAATAACAGTAAACTAAAAAAGCAGCATGGGTACCAATAATTGAAGTTATAAATAATTGAGTCATATATATGAGAACCCACAGTAGTGCCAGAATGCAGGAAGCTGGGTATTCCCAACAAAAAGGTGCAATGTTCTTGAACCTCAGTAGGCCCCCCTCAGCCTCTGGGCCCTAGTGCAAAAAGTGAAATGGGCCCCACAGCTACCATGTGCCACCCAAAATGCTGGTATCTCCTTATGTGGCAGAATAGCTTTTGGGCCCCCTCCTGTTGCAAGGCCCAGTAGTGACTGCTACCTCTGCACCCCCTATAGCTACGCCCCTGCCTGGGCCCCATAGCAATTGCTGTGACTGCTCTGGCTATAGCTACACCCATCAATATTCCTTTCAGCGGGCAGACTCATGTAATGCTTGTAATGACAAGAGAAAATGTTTCCACCAAATATATGTTATCTTGTTTATAATAGTGTCCTAGAAATGTTTTATAGCTCAATGGGGAGCTCACATTAATATAAGGGAGAACGATGTTACATGGATCCAAGAAAATTAACGTGTGTTTTTCCTTGTGGAGACCACCAGCTGGTGTAGGGCATCTCACAGGCAAAGTCTCCAGGGAAAAGATGTAAATTAACTGTGTTTTGGAAGGGAGTACAGAGTAGCTACCTATAAGTGTAAGTCCAACTTAATAGAGGGACATGAAACATAACCAGAGATTACAGCTAAGAGAGAAAAGAGACCTATCGGTGGACAACAGTTTTGGGGTTGTTGTGTCTCATCTGTGGCGTCAGAAAGAAATCTTTTTTCCATTGCAAACTTAGCTACAATCACCCAGATGGTTTTGTTCTGCTTCTTTCTGTATGAAACAGCTAAGACTGAGGATGAACTGGATAAATAAATTTGAAAAAAATAAAGTTACTATCTAACAATGAACGTGTTCACTGGCCAAAAAAGGAACAAATTCATAATCGATAATTACAGCACACGCAATGTCTTTACATAAATCTACTGACTATTGTCTGGAGTGCATTGGACAGGGGAAAAAAATCAACCCCGACTAAATACAGCAAAAGTTACAAAAAGTGAGCATGTTGCGCTGACCAACTCAACATCCCCATCTAGTGGCAGGAAGGGGATAGAACATGCCATTACATAGAAGCACGCTGTTATTATGGGAGGCCAGTGAGATTTCTCAGTGATATTGTAGGATGCGCAAATGTATCATTGTCAGAAATGGCCAAAAATTGCACCAAAACGACACTGGATGTTAAGCACAATTGTCTTCCTTGTGCCTGGTGTACACTCATGTCAATATACAGCTTCAGTCTTTTTTATCAGTCTGCTGAAACCTGTACCTTTTCTGTGCATGATAAATAGGCATAAGAAGCATCTAAGGCACCAATCACATAGCATTTTGGCAGCACATTTGTTGTATCTATTGGTATACAGTAAAAATGTTTCCTGATGGACACCCGGGATGGGCTTCGACAGAGTCAAAGCCTTCTATAGGGCAAACGTCTTTTTTCCTCCCCGTCTTCCAAAAGCCATACATTTTTAATTTTTTTCATCTACTTAAACATATGGTAGCTTGGTTTTAGCTAAACAAAATGTAATTTTTAATGGTCCCATTGGCTGTACCATTTAATGTACTGGGAAATGCAAAAACAAATTCTTTGTGAGGTAGAAAGTGAAAGAAACACAGCTGTGCCATTTTGTGGAGTTCACTCTTTGACATAAATGACATCTATATTCTACAGGTCAGTACAATTCCAGCAAAAACAAACTGATATTGTTGTCATTATGATTTACTATTTTTAAAAAATTTAAAAATGTAAAAAAAACCTTTGCTTTCTGAAACCAACAGCCTTTTTATTTTTCCTGTTATGGCTATGTGACCTTTTTTTTTTTTTTTTTTGAGGGGGTTGAGGTCTGGTTCTTATTGGTACCGATCTGGACTGTATTTAACTTTTTGATCTTTTTTTTCTGGGAGGCAGGGTGACAAAAACAATACAATTCCAGTGTGGAATAAATAACATGTTGTGTTACATTGGACGTTTATGGGGATACCAAAAATGTTTTTTTTTTCATTCCTATATAAATGTCATACAGGAAATGACATGTGATCGCTTGATCACTTGTACTATGTAATGCAATACTGAAAAACTGCAGCATATAGGCATATCATTGGTCTCCTATTACACTCTGCCTACAGCAGGGTGTAATAGGTGTACAAAAATGGCAGCTACGGGTGCCGTTGCGACCGAATGGCACCCATACACACATACGACAATTTATCCTGAAAAGTTACATGTACACATTTAGGGCGACATGTATGTATTTTGGCGTCCAGACGCCATTATATTGCACACATTTGTAGCATAGAATATGCTTGAATCTATGAACCTGTTCTTCTGTGGGTCATAGATTTAGCACTTTCTAGCTACAAAGCGACAACTCAGGCTCAGGTAAAACACTTCCAACTTGGTCTGCTTGTTCCAGCAGTAATGCGCCCAGTTTTGCCGTCCTCCAGTCATAAATGTGTAGAATCAAAGGGTTGTGGCGCGACACACCTCAAGAACGCCTCCCCCGCCGATATCAGGTTAATTACAAAGTGCTGCGGGCGCTCGATAATGCATCTAATTTTTTGAGTGCGCCTGATTATAAATGTAGAAAACAGAGCCCAATCAAGGTCTTCAACCCTAACCTAATTAATATCTGGGGACACAGCGTATGATATGATTAATTTCTGGGGATGCACAGCATATTGTTATTAATTTCAGCAGTACCGTGTGGTTCGGTGTTTTTCAATTCCACTTTTATTTTCCTCTTTACAGACTGTGGATTACCTATTAAAGGAAGTAGCGATAGGGACAGGGGCTTAACTAGAGAAGCCTGGACCCAATAGCAAACTTTTGGATGCCCCCCCTCCCCCACTCTTCCTCCACGACCATGAACATTTACCGAGGCATGCAGTTACTAGATAATACAAGGGGCAAATACCTCACCATAGATATCATACTGCTACTATAAAAATCTGATGATACCAAGACCAACATAACCAATAACACTACTACATATGGACCCAATTATACCACCAGAACACGACCACACATTACCACCACTGACTGAATAATATACCTACACTATTACTGATCAGTATACAAAGACCAATAGTACCACTATATAGTGACCATATAGTGGTAGGTATCAGTGTGCACAGGTGCCCTACAGACTGTATATTACCCCCATGCAGTGACCATATAGTGGTAGCCACCAGTGTACACAGGCTCTGCAGACTGTATATAACCACCATACAGTGACCATATAGTGGTAGGTATCAGTGTACACAGACTCTGCTGACATATATGTGATTACAGTGCAGTTACATCTTGTCACTCACAGGTGACATTTCTCTGACAAGTCGCTGACTTTCCCTATTGTTCACCATGATGACTTTTCCGGCCACTTGTCCGTGCAGAGTTAGACACAAATATATTAGAATCCTCACTTTTCCTGCCCCCCTGGCTATATGGGATCAATTAAGGCAGGCAGGGTTTAGGTAGCTATGGGGCCCCATATAGGCAGGCAGAGTTTAGGTAGCTATAGGGCCTCATCTAGATAGGCAGGCAGGGTATGGGGGCCATATAGGTAGGAAGGCAGGGTTTAAGTAGCTATAGGGTCATATAGGTAAGCAAACAGGGTTTACGTAGCTATAGAGGTCATATATGTAGGCAGGCAGGGCTTAGGGTAGTCTATAGGAGCCCCGTACAGGCAAGCAGGGCATAGGATAGGCTATAGGTGCCCCGTACAGGCTGGGCATAGGGTAGGCTATATGGGCCCCATACAGGCAGGCAGGGTATTGGGTATGCTATAGGGGCCCCACACAGGCAGACAGGGCTTAGGGTAGTCTACAGGGGCCCCATACAGGCAGGCAGGGCATATGGTAGTCTATAGGGGCAATATATGTAGGCAGGCAAGGTATAGGGTATGCTATAAGGACCCCATACAGGCAGGCAGGGCTTAGGGCAGGCTATTGGGGCCCCATACAGGCAGGCAGGGCTTAGGGCAGGCTATAAGGACCCCATACAGGCAGGCAGGGCTTAGGGCAGGCTATACGGGCCCCATACAGGCAGGCAGGGCTTAGGGCAGGCTATAAGGACCCCATACAGGCAGGCAGGGCTTAGGGCAGGCTATAAAGACCCCATACAGGCAAGCAGGGCTTAGGGCAGGCTATAAGGGCCCCATACAGGCAGTCAGGGCTTAGGGCAGGCTATAAGGGCCCCATACAGGCATCCAGGGCTTAGGGCAGGTTGTAGGGTCACAATATTGGCAAGTAGGGGGCTTAGGGCAGGTTATAGGGGCCCCATGTAGGCAGCCTGTGCTCGGCGTGGGCGGCGTGATGATGTGACGTCATTGTGCTGCCCACAGCACTGTGGGCCGACGCCTGCTTAGGCCTAGCAGAAAGATGAGCAGAGCAGAGGGCAGCCTACAACCTGCCCTAAAGCCTGGCTGCCTGTATGGGTCTTTCAGGCCCCAAAATGGACCCAAAAACATATCTAAAAAAAATGCTGTGTGAACATCCCTTTTTGAGTGCTTTCACATGCAGCTTTGTTTTTTTATGTGTTTTTTTTGTCCAGAAATGTACAGCATTAATTGCATCAAAAACACACCCAAAAAAGTACTGTGTGAAAGCACCCTAAGGCTCAGTATGTCCCAAACCTGCATCTCATTTAAGTCTATGAGTGAAAAATTCTGCATGTGTCTTCTAGTCACACGGCATACTGGGACACGTACTGTCGGCACCGCAGTACGCTGTTTGTTTTGCAAGTTTGCGATTCCAAGGACGGTGGGGGAGGGGGTGGGGGCGCAAAGAAGTGACCTGTCACTTCTCTCCCCAGGTGTACGATACGTATTGTACGCCGGGAGAGATGACGCGTAATTCATAGTTCTCTATGAGAGATATGAATAACCGTAATTGCGTTGCGCATTTCGGCACATGCAAAGCGCAATATGCATCGGAATGTGCGCCACAATTATGCCGTGTGAACATACCCTAAAAAACACTTGGAGCAGTCAAATGCCTCCAATGCACATAGGAACACCACTACACAGCTGAGGAACGTCCGGGGAACCTTAGGGTTAGAGTATGTTCACATAGCGTGTTGGATCCGTCTATAGATGTGTATTTGGATCCGTGTTTCAGACCCTAAATGGACCCAAACACGCAATGTGCAGTGTGATGTACATTGCTTTCAATGTAAAACACACATCGGCGTTCAGACGATATATGTTTTACATGCGTCTTTCTGATGCGTCTTTCGGATCCGTTCAAATAATTGTCATGTCGATTCTTGATACATTTGACGCAGCAGACGCCCTATTTAAAAACTATAGGGTGCGATCCTGCTGCACAGAAAACGCATCCATACATGCACTTGCGTGTTAGATGCGATTTACGCAGCACTTTAAAACCCTAATCCTAATTTTTGTGTTTCCCAGTTGTTCCTCAAGGTTAGGGTTAGAGTTAGAGCTGGAACTGTTTGGTTTTTTTTTTGTTTAGTTTTTTTTTGACGGTTTTCATAAAATTTCAATTCTGGCTGACCCAAAAGAAGTTCAGGTTGAATCTTATTGTGACCTGAATATGAAGAACATCAGTATTCGTAAAAATAAAAAAAGACACAATAAAACTTTTGTAAATTATTAGAACCCATAAAGCAAAGTGATATGCTACATTCTGTGAATAGTTGAGACTTGCTATAAATTATAATATTAGAGGGGCCCCTAGTGGCGATTTTTGGAATAGAATGATGGTGAACTAATTAAAAACTAGTCGGGCATCTAACATACAATTACATGTGGTCCATCCACAAAAATGAGGCATTCTGTGTCTAGAAAACATATAAGGACAGCAAATTGCGATCATATATATATATTTCTGCAAAATAAGGTCGTTTTAGTTGTAACTACATTTGATATTCCTACAATATCTGGCAGTGATGCTGTATTCTTATGTAATGCTGAATTCCAGGGAATTATGGGCTGAGGGCCAATTCATATGACTGAACCAGTAGAGAAATTATACTACTGACCCATAGGTGCGCCATTTATCTGTGGTAAAGTGCTCTGCACACTGCAGTAATTCAAAGTTAGTCTTTCCTAGGACCAATCATTCAAGACTCCTACACAATGGAACCCAAAACAGCCCTGTGCCTCCATATGAAGTCCAGGGACACACTGGTACAGTAGAGGCCCCATCAACATCTATGGTCCCAGCAACCTAGTAGGTGTATGGAGTCAGTAGGCTTGTGTGCACCAGTCCTGGGAGGTTTAGGTGCAGTGGTATATGAGCATATGTTGCTTTTTGGCATGGAGGAATAAACCACCATAACTGATTATCTTTGGAGTGCCGTGGACTTTTCTAGTTTTTGTATCTAGTAAGCCTTCCAGGGTCGGGGCTGTTGCTGCTGGCACCATCTGCCTACTTTCTACAATTTGGAGTGCTGCTTTTTCTGTGGATTAGATAGGTAGGTAGATAGATAGATAGATAGATAGATAGATAGATAGATAGATAGATAGATAGATAGATAGATGGCACTACACCTAAACCTCCCAGGTCTGATGCACATAAGTCTACTGACTCCATTTCATACACCTACTAGGTTGCACAAGCCATATATACAGTTGAAACCAGAAGTTTACCTACACTATGTTAAAAAGACACATATGCATGTTTTTCTGACATTAAATCAGAATAAACCTTACCCATTTTAGGTATATATATATATACACACACACACACACACATACACAGTGCCTTGCGAAAGTATTCGGCCCCCTTGAACTTTTCAACCTAATGCCACATATCAGGCTTCAAACAAACAGATAAAAAATTTTAATTTTTTAGAGAATAATCGACAACAATTGGGACACAATTGTGAAGTGGAACGAGATTTATTGGATATTTTAATCTTTTGTATTAAATAATATACTGTAAAGTGGGGAGTGCTATATTTTTCGGCACCTTTAAGTTAATACTTGGAGCGCCACCTCTGCTGCGACTACAGTTGCAAGTTGCTTGGGGTACAGTATGTCCCTATCAGTTTTGCACATCGAGAGACTGAAATTCTTGCCCATTCTTCCTTGGCGCACAGCTGGAGCTCAGTGAGGTTGGATGGAGAGCGTTTGTTAACAGCTGGAGCTCAGTGAGGTTGGATGGAGAGCGTTTGTTAACAGCTGGATCTCAGTGAGTTTTGATGGAGAGCGTTTGTTAACAGCTGGAGCTCAGTGAGGTTGGATGGAGAGCGTTTGTAAACAGCTGGAGCTCAGTGAGGTTGGATGGAGAGCGTTTGTAAACATCTGGGGCTCAGGGAGGTTTGTTGGAGAGCGTTTGTGAACAACTGGAGCTCAGTGAGGTTGGATGGAGAGCGTTTGTAAAACAGCTGGAGCTCAGTTGAGGTTGGATGGCGAGCGTTTGTGAACAAGCTTTGAGCTCTTCAGTGATGGTTGGTCTGGACGTTTGATTTAAACAGCTGGAGCTCAGTGGGGTTTGGATGGAGAGCGTTTGTGAACAGCTGGAGCTCAGTGAGGTTGGATGGAGAGCGTTTGTGAACAGCTGGAGCTCAGTGAGGTTGGATGGCGAGCGTTTGTGAACAACAGTTTTCAGCTCTTTCCACAGATTCTCGATTGGATTCTGGTCTGGACTGTGACTTGGCCATTCTAACACCTGGAGACGTTTATTTGTGAACCTTCCATTGTAGATTTTGCTTCATGTTTGGGATCATTGTCTTGTAGGAAGATAAATCTCCATCCCAGTCTCAGGTCTTTTGCAGAGTCCAACAGGTTTTCTTCCAGAATGTTCCTGTATTTGGCTCCATCCATCTTCCCATCAATTTTAACCATCTTCCCTGTCTGCTGAAGAAAAGCCCAAACCATGATGCTGCCCCCACCATTTTGGGGACAGTGGGGATGGTGTGGTCAGGGGGATGAGCTGTGCTGCTTTTACGGCAAACATATCGGTTTGCATTGTGGCCAAAAAGTTGGATTTTGGTTTCCTCTGAACAGAGCCCCTTCTTCCACATGTTTGGTGTCTCCCAGGCGGCTTGTGGCAAACTTTAAACAAGACTTTTTATGGAAATCTTTGAGAAATGGTTTCTTCTTGCCGCTTTTTCCATAAAGGCCAGATCGTGCAGTGAACGACTGATTGTTGTCCTATGGACAGACTCTCCCACCTCAGTGTGGGTCTCTGCAGTTCATCCTGAGTGGTCATGGGCCTCTTGGCTGCATCTCTGATCAGTCTTCTCCTTGTTTGAGATGAAAGTTTAGAGGGACGGCCGGGTCTTGGTAGATTTGCAGTGGTCTAGTATTCCTTCCATTTCAATGTGATCGCTTGCACAGTGCTCCTTGGGATGTTTAACGTTTGGGAAATCTTTTTGTTTTCCAATCCGGCTTTAAACTTCTCCACAACAGTATCACGGACCTGCCTGGGTGTTTCCTGGGTCTTCATGATGCTCTTGCGCTTTAAACAGAACCTGAGACTATCACAGAGCAGGTGCATTTATACGGAGACTTGATTACCCCACAGGTGGATTAAAATTTATCATCATCAGTCCTTTAGGACAACATTGGATCATTCAGAGATCCTCACTGAACTTCTGGAGCGAGTTTGCTGCACTTAAAGTAAAGGGGCCGAATAATTTTGCACGCCCCACTTTTCAGTTTACAATTTTTTTAAAAACGTTAAAATACCCAATAGATTTCGTTCCACTTCACAATTGTGTCCCAGTTGTTGTTGATTCTTCACAAAAAAATTACATTTTTTATATCTTTATGTTTAACCCCTTAAGGACCCAGCCAGTTTTCACCTTCCTGACACAGCCCTATTTTTGAAATCTGGCATGTGTCACTTTATGTGAGAATAACTTTTTGACACTTTTACCTATCCATGTGATTCGAGATTGTTTTCTCGTGACATATTGTGCTTTAAGTTAGTAAGAAAATTTATCCATACAAGCCTTGTTTTTTGTGAAAATATCAAAATTTCAGAAAAAATTAGAAAAATCGGTGATTTTGAAAGTTCAAAAATTTCTGCGTGCAAGACAGATAATTATTCACCACAAAATAGTTTAACCAGCATCTACCATATGTCCACTATGGGTTTTGGGCATCATTTTTTAATATTTAAATTTTTTTCTTTATATATATATAATCATTTAGGGACCAGTTTCCATTTTTGGGTTCTGACGTGGCTTTGTGGGGCCTGCATGTTAGATACCCCCATAAATGATGCCTTCTAAGGAACTAGACCCCTTAAGTATTTACAACATTGTTTAGGAAGTTTGTTAACCCTTTAGGTATTTCACAAAAAATAAAGAAAAGTGGGGGTGAAATTTCAAAAATTTCACTATTTTGCAGATTTTCAATATTTTTTCCATTATTCACTGGAATACGGTAAATGTGACTAGGTAAATGCAATGTAATATCATTTCCCCCAGGTCTGCCGTTTTTAGAAATATCCCATATGTGGCCCTATTTGGCTATTATTTGGCTCAACCATAAGCCCCAGAATAGGAGGAGCACCTACTGGACTCTGGGGTCTCATTTTCAATGCAATTTTATTTAGGTGCCATTTCAGGTTTGAAGAGGCCCTAAGGTGCTAAAACTTAATAAACACCCCTAAAAGGAACCCATATTGGAAACTACACCCTTTCAGTTATATATACAGGGGTGTAATGAGTATATAGACCCCATAGGTGTTTCACAAATTTTTTTTTTAGCATTAGGCCGTGAAAATTAAAAAAAAAATGTTTTCCAATAATCTGCAATTTTAGCTTAAAAATGTTCATATTTACAAGGAATCCTGGAAAAAAGAACCCCAAAACTTTGTTCGGCAATACCCTACATGTGGGTGTAAACTGCTGTTTGGGCGCATGGCAGGGCATATAAGGGAGGGAACGCAGATTTTGGAACGCAGATTTTGGTGGGGCCGTGTCGGATTTGCAAAGCCCCTATAGTACCAGAACAGGTGAAAACCTTCCCGAATTCGCCCCATTTTAGATTCAAAAACCCTCAGGGATCTCATCTAGGGGTGTATTGTGCATTTTTTGGTTTCACAGGTGTTCCATCGTTTTTTTTTTTGCATTTGGGCATGAAAATGGGGGGGGGGAAAAAGCAGTTCACTATTGTTTTTTGGGCTTCAATTTTACAGTTTTCGCCGTGCACTGTAAAATGATGTGATAACTTTACTATGGGGTTTGGGACAATTTCAATGGTATAAAATTTTTTTTAGTTTTTTTATGTTTTATTACTTTTACACAATAGAAATAAGTCTATAAAAAATTGCGTTTTTATGTTGTCCTATTCTGACGTCATAACTTTTTTATTTTGTTGTGTGCAGAGCTGTGTAGGGCCTTGTTTTGTGCGTGGTGAATTGATGCTTTTATTGGTACATACAACACTTTGTTCACTTTTTATGAAGGTTTTTGTGAGGCGTTTTAAACAAAATACAACAATCCTGGTAGTGTTTTTTATTTTTATTATTTGTAGCGGTCACTCTGCGTTAGATATGACATGCTAGCTTTACTCAGCAGGTCGATACGATTACAGCAATAATTTGTATAATTTTTTTTTTTTTTTACTGCTTTTATACAATAAAAACACTTTTATTCAAACAGGAAAACACATTTTTGCATTGCCATAGTCTGAGAGCCATAACTTTTTTATTTTTCTGTGCTGTATACAGGCTTGTTTTTTGCGGGATGAGTTGACGTTTTTATTGGTATCATTTTTGGGGGGACAAGACTTTTTGATCAGTTTTAAATCCGTTTTTTCGGAAGGCAGAGTGAAGAAAATTACTGCAATCCTAGTAGTGTTTTTTATTTTTTTTTTAACAGCGCTCACTGTTCAGTATCCGTAAAAAGTTAGCTTTAAATCTGTGGGTGGATATGATTATGGCGATACCCAATTTATATAGTTTTTTTTATGTTGAAGCACTTTAAAAAAAAAAAGAAGTGTTTTTAGTGTGTAAAAGAATATTTATGCATCGCTATCTTCTGAGATCCATAACTTTTTTATTTTTTCCATATACAGGGCTTTGTTTTGGACTTTTTTTTTTTTGGGATGAATGGACGTTTTAATTTTGGTACAATGTTTGGGGTTTATAGGCGTTTTTGATCACTTTTTTTTCCATTTTATGTTGCGGATGAACAAAAATCTTAATTCTTTTATTGTTTTTTTTGTTTTTTTTTTTACGGCGTTCACCGTACGGGTAAATTAACATGACAGATTTCTAGGGCAGGTTGTTTTCGCCCCGCGGCGATACCAAATAGGGTACCAAGGTCGTTAAGGGGTTAAAGATATATATATATATATATATATATATATAAATATAATATATACTTTATTATTTATATATATATATATATATATATATATAGTGCATTGCAAAAGTATTCGGTCCCCTTGAACTTCTCAACCTTTTGCCACATTTCAGGCACAATATATATTATAATGTAAAGTTTGGTCTTCTGTCCCTACAATAAAGAGGGTTTGAGAGATAAGGCATAAGACTAAAAGTTAAATAAATGTTTAAAGGAACAGGTAACCTACACATAAATAATACACTTGGAAAGAAGATATTATCTGTACTGTTTGTCCAGTCTGCAAGATTTTCTGTATATTTCCAAAACAGTCTTGTAGAAATCCTGAAAAAAACACAGAGGTTAACCCCTTAAGGACACAGTTATTTTCAGGGGTGTGGGTGTTGTTTTAGTTTTTTACTCCTCGATTTCCCAGAGCCATAACCTTTTTTATTTTTCCACCTACATAGACATATAAGGGCTTTTACTTTGCAGGACAACAAGATGTATTTACTAATGGTATCACTCATAGAATCACACCATACAATATACTGGGAAACCGCAAAGTAATTCTAAGTGGGGCAAAATGTGAACAAACCATACTTGCGCCATGTTTGTGGGGGGGTTTGTTTTTATGGTGTTCAATCTTTGGTATAAATGATGTGTTATCTGCATTCTACAGGTTGATATGAATATGGAAATACCAAACATGTAGGGTTTTCGTTATGTTTTGGTACCGTAAAAAAATACAAACATTTTCTATTTTTAAAATTTGTGCCGCAGCGCCATTTTCTGCAGGGGGAGGGGATGTGTTGTTTTCACTGGTACCATTTTGAGACAGATGCGACCGCTTGTGTTTTTTTGGTCATTTCATGTCCCCTAAAAATTGGAATAAAAGTGAAAAAAAAAATCACTTTTATTTGAATTTTAGGGGATGTGAGATGACCAAAAAACCCCACAATTTTATCGTTTGGAATTTTTTTAACGACATAAATGTTTTTATATTTAAATAGATCGATTTGAGCTTTATTTATTTATTTTTTTTATACTCTTTAAACTTTTTTACACTCTGTACCATTGTTCATTAGTACACCCTCCTGTATTGTTTACACAATGAAGAAGGGTGTTCAATGATGGTGGTTCCCGCCTCGGAATGAGAAATGTGTGCAGCACCAGCTCCATTCCCTGCTGATACCGGCGGGTGTCAGCTGCAATTAGCAGCCGGCACCCGCCTCTTATGTACCAGGATTGTGGAGTATTCCTGCTACATAGAACCATAACGGCACTAGGACATAAATATATGTCATAGATCATTAAGGGGTTAATCTCCTGCTGATCTCTACTATTTTTGGCTGGTGAGAGGTGGGGTTTCATGATATTTTTTTCCTACTGCTGTGAAGGCAGAAGGCTCCTTCTGCAACCAGATACAGAACAGTGATGAGGAAAATGGGGGGTGCTCCTGGAACACAGATTTCTTCTCTATTTCTCAGATTTAATTGCCGTGTAAGACAATAATGTCAAAGTAACTGAAGAGGAATTGCTGACATTTTTTTCTTCTTTTGTTCATTTTCTACGTTTAGTGATCTTTTCACTCCTTAATGACCCCAGCAGGTCACAAATATTTTCGATTATTCGTATTTTTCCGCCTACATAGCAATATACGGGCTTGTTTTTTGCAGGACAAGATGTACTTCCTAATGGTGCCATTGACTACACCATATACTGTGCTAGAAAACCTCCACAAAAATTCTAAGTCTATTTAGGGTGGAACATGGAAAAAAAACACACCATTGCACCATTTTTGCAGGGCTTAGTTTTTATGGGGTTCACCTTTTGGTATAAATGATGTGTTGTATGTATTCTGTAGGCTATTATTCCAGTGATACATTTAATAATCACCTTACTTCTCTCAGGTGCAAAACTGCAGCAGCAGGACCCCACCTGCCCATATCACAACACAGTCTATGCTTGCGGTATTCGGTTCGGTAATCAAACCATAAATATCTTCTTAAAACACACTTTATTAAATATCCTTCTTAAAACCAACTGTGGTCATACGTTATATTCCATTTGTGTATAAATGTGCAATTAGCATAAGTTTCACCTGAGAGTCTCTTCATTATAAGCCCCGGTTCACACGGCTTATTCAAGCCGGAATTGCGAGCCGGATTGCGCTCGCAATTCCGGCTTGAATAAGGGGGGTGCGGGGCGGGGCGGGGGCGCAGCCCGCCGGCCCCATAAACTTACATTATCCACGGCGTGTATTGCGCCTGGATAATGTGCATGTCAGTTTCTCCCCGCCCGGCGGATTCGCCGAATGGGGAGGAGCGACGGAATCCACCGTTCTCTATGAGAACTGTGGATTACCGTAATTACTGTGACGGATTGGCGCCGTACTGCAGCGCAAATCCGGCGCGCAGTACGGCGCCAATCCGCGAGGAAAAAAGCCGTGTGAACGGCCCCTAACAATTTCTCTTGGAACAAACAGTCCTCTACCATTCAGTGAGCTATCTCGGACTCCACAATGATTCCGGTGATACCAATTATTTGGAGTTTTTGCCATGTTTTAGTAGTTAAAATTTTTTTCTCTTTTTTAATTTTCACTGAAATGCTGTTTTCTGTAACAAATAACTTTTCTGTTTTTCTATGAGCCTGATCATTGTTTGCGGGCTGTGTAGTTTTTCTTTGTACCATTCTGGAATGCATGTGACTTTTTGATCACTTTTTATTTCAATTTTTTGGTATATGAAATCACCAAGATAAAAAAAAAATTCAGCTAAATTTTTTTTTTATGGTATTCATCTCAGGGGATGAATTATAACGCATTTTAATAGCCTAGACTTTTATGAATGCAGTGATACCAATTATGTGTAACTTTTTAGTTATTTTTAGTTTTTTATTTGTAAAATGGTAAAAGGGAGGTTATTAGAACTTTTGATATTTTTTTTTTAAACCCCAACCCCCCCCCCCCCTATTTTACTATAATAATTAGTCCCTGCTATTGTGCTGCTGTATACAGGCTTTTCATTCATTGCCTTAAATACCCTGCCCAGTGTTTGAGACCCCTGAATACATCCTTCACACTATGGTCCACATGTATGAAAACTGTCTAGGTCTAAAACTCACTTTGTTGTCCATAGCAACCAATCAGAGCGCCCCTCTCATTTTTCCAGAGCATTCTATGAAATGAAAGGGGAACTCTGATTGGTTGCTATGGGCAACAACGTGAATTTTCGATCTAGACAGTTTTCATACATGTGGCCCTATAAGCGTGAAGGATGTGCGAAGGGCTTAAGGACTAAACATTTGTTCCTTTTTTATCACCACATTTTCAATAACAGTCACTTTTTTCATAGATATAGGGTGACATGTCCCATTAGGGCTGCATCATTTTTTTGGTGTATTTTGCACCAAAAAAATGATGAGGCCTTATTCTCTATATGAATGAACTGTTCTACACCAAAACTAGGTGCATTATACACCCAGCACGACACATATTCGAATGCACCTAAAGTAGATGCATCAAATATGCTAGCAATTATAAACTATGTGCCCACATTTTACTATGCACCTACAATTTGTTATGTACCTAGATTAGCCACATCAATTATACTACCCAAGGTATTCCACACGCCAGATGTTTGACAGGCTCATTCATTCGGGCGCACTATATGCTCATTTAATGCGCCTCAAAACTTTGCTGTGGCGGCGCCTCTTTTTCTTTCACCCATAGTTTTTTGTTTTTTTGCAGAATGAGTTGTACTTTGCAATGACATCATCTTAAGGTGCAGAGAACTTACTGTATAACTTTTATTAATTTTTGTCTGTACAGAATGGAAACAAACAGAAATTTTGCCATGATAACAGGTTACCTTTACTCTATTGTCAGTATGATCAGTATTTACTAAATAAAAACAATTTTTGTGAAACAATGGTGTTATCTTTTATTGTCCATTTTTCTTTTTATAAACTTTATTTAACTTTGTCTAATTACCCAATAAAGTGGACAAAGCAAATGTTTGATTGCTGAACAAATGTTTCAATATTCCAAAGTATTATTGTCTTTTAGCGTGAAACCTAATAGGCATTCAGCCATGACAAGTTTAAAATCTTTCCGTGGCCCCTTTGGAAAACCCCTCTCGTCCTACCCAAAGTTTGTCAGTCCCCAAATGGGGAATAATATGCATCATCCCTTTTCAATTAGTATAAAGTTAATGTATGTAATTAATGAGAAAAATAAGTTATGTTAAAAATTACGTATAAATAATCTGATCAAATCTCTAAGAGGGGAATCGATTCAAAACAAAGTGGAATTCGTTTAGAATTTCAGGAAAACTTCGGTCGGAACGAAGTTGAGCTTTGGGGTCTTGGGGGGTGAACGAAGTGTGCTTTTGATTGATAAAATGGCGCGAGCCAGGGCCTACGGGGGAAAGCACTCGGGGAGGAAGAAGGCAAGCCTACAGACAGTGCAGAGAGAACCCAATCAAGCCCGGCGGATTCTTGACGTAAAACCCACTATATAAGTCGGGCGCGACGCTGGGGTCATACCGCCTCACGTACGGGATCAGGGAAGGTGCTGCCGGGGCTGATACTCTTGCTGAAAATTGTTTTTTTTCAGCATTTTTTTTGGGGGTTCAGTTTCTCGGACTGTTTTTTATTTCTATTTAAAATTTTTTTTGGGGTTTTGGGATCAAAAACCCAGTGTCGCCACGCAGTGCATTTTTCATTCAATACCCAAAGTGGGATCAAAGCCATTCCCCTTTTGTTCATTTAAAGAACAGCGTTTTTAAAAAACAAATTTTCCACTTCATTTTGGTGCTCAATTCTATTGCGCAATTTACATCCAGGGGTTAATTAAGCTTTTTTTTGCGGGTGAGCTGCCCCAAAAACCCGCCTTTTTCAACGCAAAAATAATAAATTTTTCCTGTAGCCTAATTCACAAGCAAAGGTTAATTACAACTGTATCTCTTGTTGTGTGGCGTGAAAACACCAATTGTAAAGCTACAAAGCTACTAGTTTGTGGGCTCAATTCTTTGGCGCTTACATCCGGGGTTAATTAACGTTTTTTTTCTGGTTGTGCTCCCCCAAAGAAACCTTTTTTTTCAACGCCAAAAAATATAAAAATTTTTTTCCTGTCCCTAATTCACAAGAAAGGGTTAATACAACTGAATCCTTGTTGTTTTGGCGAGAAAACACGAAATTGTAACACCTACAAAGCTACTATTTGTGCGGTAAATTTTTTGGCCAATTTACACCAGGGGTTAATTAAGCGGTTTTGCTGGTTGCTGACCCAAGAAACCGTTTTTTTTTCAACCCCAAAAAAATATATAAAATTTTTCCCCTGTACCCTAATTCACAGAAAAGGTTTTAATTACAACTGTACTCTTTTTTTTGTGGCGTAGAAAACACCAATTGTAAACGCAACCAAAGCTACTAGTTTGTGCAGCCAATTCTTTGGCGCAATTTACACCCGGGGTTTTAATTAAGCGTTTTTTCGGGTGTCTACCCAAAAAACCGTCTTTTTAAAACCCCAAAAAATATATACATTTTTCCTGTACCAAATTCATGCCGAAGGTTAATTAAGCCTGTTTGTGCTTTTACTTTAGTAAAACACACAGTGTTTTTAAACAAAAAATACAAGTAAATTTTTTGGCCATTGGGAGCGCAATTTATACCAAGGGTTACCCAAGCGTTCCCTGGGTTCATTTGGAGTCAAAAAAAGGGTTATTTTTATCAAATACAGTATCATCATCAAAAAGGTCTGTACATTTTAAAACAAACAGTATGTCAGAAGAGGTGCAGGTCTGCACGCGAGGGGCAGGGGCACAAAATTCGGGGAACGGGCCCCGGGTCGCGACAGCAAGGGGGAGTCGCAGCAGGGGTCACTGGGGTGACCACAACTGCCGCGTCATCAGCGGCCGGTGTTTGTTCAGCAACCCCAAGGGTTCTTGTTTGGTTGACTAGGTCATCCTTTCCCCCCAGATGACATTGCAACCCCGCCAAATCCGGGGAAACCCTCAACACAAATTATTGGCATGGCCCGGGAGCGGGTCACGGCCCTCACCTTCCTCAGCCGCCTTGTCCCATCCGGTTCCCTCACCCAGAGATCTAATGGGGGTCTGGGCTCAGCCCCAATTTAGCGAAAAATGAAAAATTTTTTGAGGGGGCAGTCGCAGCTACTTGGCAGCGAAGAAATGGGGCCATATCCTTCTTCTTGCGGGTAGGCGGCAAAGTGTAGAGGGGGAGAGGGGGAGGGGAGGTCATGTTTTGAGAGGTCATCCTGGCATACCAAGACCGGTGATAAAGAAGCAGTAGGAAATAAACCCCAAAAAATAGATATGAGTACCGACCGCATTGGGAGCCGGTGGGCAAGGGCTTCTCTCGTCGGAGAAGGGGGGTCAGTTTGCCTAGGGCGGGCGCAGCCAGCAAGTGGGCGTGGGCCGTGAGTCGCAGAAAAGAGCATTGTGGGGTCGGGGCCAAGCGGCCGGGGTAAAAAACCCCCTTTGCAGGTCCAAAAAATCAGCACAGGGGCAGGAGGCGGGGCGGGCGTAGTCACTCAGTGCGGGACCCGTTGGGCAAAAATCCGATACTCGGCGGTGTGGCAGTTTTGGCAAGAAAAACCCGGGGACCAAATAGGGTATATGTAGAATTGTGGGCAAAAAGTGAAGCGTGGCCGGGGGAGCTAACGTTGCAAAAAACGGCCCTGCGCAACACATGCACGTCACCCCGGGTGTGGGAGAAATGGCTCAGATGGGTGGTCCTCCTGCCGCCCGCAAGCAACAGCAGCACAAAAGGCCCCCAGTGGCATGCATGCCATTGCGCCATCAAGACTCCACCACCTCTGCAAAAGGGGAGTGTTTCTCTTTGACACATCCCCCCCAGATTCCTGCCCTCTCTCCATGGCGCCCTCTTTGGGGAAGGCGATTGCAAAGAAAACATAGGGGTCCACCAAAACCTAAGGTGCAGCAGCCGACCGTGCCCTTGCCAAGTTTTTGGGGTTATGAAAAGGTCCCCCCCCTTTCCAAATGGTGGACTCTGCACCTTCAAGAACTAAGGGCTTGTCCCGACCCCGGATGGGGAGTTAACCCCGTAATTTTTTTTTTTCCAAAAAGGCGAACCCAACACTCATAAATATTAAAACAAAAGGTTTTCAGTCCTTGAGTTTAGGGTTTTGCCCCAAGTGAAAACCCCAAAGGGGGACTCTGGAGCTTTAATTTTTCGGTTCCCCAGGGCCAATAACATCCTTTCGGCCCACGGGGTAAATTTTTGCTTCCCCCCCCGGGACACCAACAACTTGGACAAGACCCCCCCGCTTTTCCCCAGTTGTCAAATTCTGCCCCCCGCCCAATGTCCGCCTCCTCCCCCCAAACCACCACCACCATCTCAGCCTCCACAATATGCTTCATCATACCACAAGTTAGGCCCACCCCGGTGTTAAGCGTTCACACCTGGCTTGCCTGGGGCGAACAATCACACGGGGGAAAACCCTTGCCCGCGTCATGCAGCAAAAAATTTTTGATGTGGGGTTTTTTTCTCCCCCCGCCAACTGCAAATCGGAACCAGGGGGTGAGGACAAGGGGAGGAACAGGGTCCGCGCTGCACTAGGGGGGATGGCCCAGCCCCGCAGGGCGCCCCCTGTTAAATCTGATTGAAAAGGTTCCCTAAATTTCCACCGATCTCAGAACATTCTAAAAAAGGGCCGGGAAAAAATTTTCATGCACTTTAAACCTTGTAAAAGCCAGGAACCCCTCCCCGAGTTGCAGGGGGCAAACGGCCCCCCCAAACACACTCTGATATGCGATGTTTCCCAAACCCGCTGGAATTCCAGCCTGCACATGTTGGACCGACTGTATGAACAGGAAAAAGGCCATTAACGATTTTTTTGATGATCCAGGCAGACAGAAATAATCCCCCCGTGTAACTTTTATTCACCAGTGCAGCTCATGGGGGGAACCCGCCCTTTGTTGAGGCCATTTGAGGGCGACGTTATTTGTCAGTCGCCAGGACTACGGGATGAATAATCATTTTCCCCGCTTCAGTCCTGGAAAAGATGCTGAAAAATTTTTTTGGGCAGGGGACGGGCTTGGGGACTACATCCGTGGGGCCCCATGAGTCCGGTGGGGGACTGAAATGGAGGGGAGAGGAGGGAATTGGGCAGAAGCATTGTTGGTGAAAAGAGGGATTTTCTACCCAGTGAAAAGTAGGAGGAAAGGGGCAGCTGGAGGAGGTAATGGAGATGAGGAAGACAGGGAGATGACCCCCAAAAACCGTGGGTATACAAAAGGAAAGGAGGCAGGGGCCCCCCCCCGGAGTCACTTGGGCAGATGGCCCCCAGCATGTTTTTTGCCTGGTAGTGACAGCCAATAGCACATCCGGCAGGGGATGACTTCTGGCTCTCCCCCTTTGGACCCCCTACCAGAAAAAAAGGGGGCCCTTTTTTTTCCCCGCTATTTAGAGGGGAAAACAAACAAATACTAAAAGGGGAAAAACCCGTAATAAATTGGCCGCTGCTATGTGGCTCGTCCCTCCCCTGACAGGGCCGGGCCGGGGGGTTCCTACGCTCAGTACTACTGCGCGGCGCTGGGGGAAGGTGGGGGGTAGGACAGTCCAGCTCCATCAGTAGTAACCCAAGTCTGGAGTCCCCTGATGGCAGCTTCCTTCACCCCCTTTGTGAGAGGGCAGTCGCCAGGGCAGCAGAGGACCTGGAGCTCCCTAACCCAAAAGGTTGTGGCCCCTTTGGGCAGCACTCTGCCACCTCAGTTAGAAGATCCGCTGGACTACTGGGCAGCCAAAGGATGTGTGGGGCCGAACTTGCGGTTTGCAGAGGAGAAGCTGTCCTGCCCGGCCAGTTGGGGCATCAGAGCGGGGTGTTCAGTGCGGCGGGGGCCCCTCGTTACCCCAAGGGAAAACCCGCTTTCCACGGGAAATTGGAACGCTGACCTTTGTCAAAATAATCAGCGGAAACGGCCCGGGTTTCCACACAAACCCAAAGCCTTTTGGGTCCATCTGGGTTCAAACTACCGCCCCACCATATTTGAGCCGCCCCCCACCTATGCCACACCTGCTGACAGTTTCTCCATCTGCCTACCACCATCTTACCCGGGGCTGGATTTCCACCCACCTCAACACCTGTCATTGTCCACTCTATACCTCATGCGCTGCTGCTGTTGCTGTTGCCGTTAATCCACACTGTGTATTGGTGCACCCCGGTTTCCCGGCCCCTTCCCCACATTTTCTTTTCCTGTGTTCTGCTGGGCCTCCCCCCAGTTCATTGTGCCACCCCGGGCCCTTTTTTTACCCCTTATTTTCCCCGCGCCCGCTTTTTGACCTCCTCACTTTTCTTGTGCCACTCTTGGCCTAATACTGTTTGCCGCCCCAAATGTCATTTCCACTGCCTGACCCATGCTGCGTGGCTGGCCGCCGTACCTCCACACTCTGTCACTAATTTGCCACCTAGCCTTTAGCTGTTTTTTTCCCCGCTTTCGCGGAATGACTTTATCAGGCTACTTCCCGCTTGAGTTTTTTTTGGGCAGTTTTCCCCCTTTAAATGCCCAGGGGAAATTTTATAGGGAAACGAAAATTCTAAAAGAGCGGGCGGCAAAATCTCTGCGTGTATAAAATAAAAAAACAACTTTTATGAAGACCAAACCAAGCTCCCTCTGCAATTATTTAAGCATGGCAAAAAACGTCACAGCAAAACCCCGCAGGTCTTGAGCCTGGAAAAAAAGCTGCTTTTTAACGGTTTTCGTGCCGAAGTAATTCGGAAACGAAAAAGAATTTTGTCGGAAAATTTGGGAAAGTGCCAATCGAATTTTTGAGAAATCCCCCCCATCTCTATTATTCCCTTGCTCCAATTGACAATAAGCACCCCGGACATTTGTATATCATAAAATGTCCCAAAAATACCATAGATGAAGGGGTTCACAAATATTTTTCCCGCCCCCAACCCCCCCTTTTTCGGGGAAAAAAATTACCCAGCATCCCCCTGTAATCTTCTTTATGCAAACAAACAAAAGATGTGGTAACTAATTGGCTTTCCATCTTTATTTCTACCTACGTCCTACAACTAAGTAAAAAGTCAGTTGGACGTCCCTTGAACTCTATACTAGACAACAGATGAAACACGCACAAACAGGTTTTCAACACTTTCAACTCTTCTCGTTTTAATTAATGCTTCCAAAATCTCTTATTTTAATAGTACCTGAGGCTACTAGCACCCACTTCTGGATAATTCTAGGGGCCTCCAAAGGACGGTATAGAACTTATGGGAAAAACATTAGGTAGGGTGAACAAATGTTAAGACCATGGAAAACATAAGAAAACAGACATAAAGCAAATTAGAAAATGAATGGAGAAGTAAAAAATTGCATACATTTATGTTTAAACCCTTAACGGTCATGCTAAAACAGGCATCTATTGAACCATAGGACTTTTTCATTTTATCACACATTTACTAATCATTCCATTTCTATTTTTTGAGTGGTATTTTGAGGTATTAATAGATTAATAAATTATTTATATAAATGTAAAAATGGTAAAATTTAAATAAAATAAAAACTATTATTAACACATTTACTTGTCTAAAGGTCAACAAAGAGGTTTATCTTTTAATAATACAAGCGGCAGTAGAAGCATGCTGATTTTGTTATTTTGATGCTCATAATGCTAATTTTTTTTATTTTTCTGTAGCTGAACGATGGTTGTTTTGTTTGGGTAAAATTGTTTTTATGACATTTAAGGCACTTACAAATTCATATGTGATATCATTTATATAATAGGAAAAAGAGAAAAATAAATATAATAAATAAATCTAATTACAGCAATGTTTATGCAATTTTATTTTACATTGTACACTGTAAGGATATGTTCACACGGCATAAATTCGGCACCGTGTGAACATAGCCTAAAAAAAAAAATGTGAGTTCCATGTATTACTATAGTTAGAATGTGTCTATTCTTAGGTGCCATAGTTTCAAACCAAATACTCTATACGTACTTTTGTGCCAAAATTTGCCATGTTTTCAGGAGTTTTCTTTTTACGGCATTCATTCTTCGGTAAAAATGGTGTGTTATCAGTATTCTTGATGCGCATCCGCCAATGTACAGTTTTTGGTATGTTTTGGTACTGTAAAAAAATTCCAAACATTTTCTAATTTTGAAATTTGCACCGTGAATTGTGCGATGAATGATTTTATACTTTAATACATCTGACTTTTTTGGACGCGGCGATACCAAATATGTGTAACTTCATTTTGTTTTTGTTTTTTTTGTAAAATAGGGTGATTTGAACTTTAAATGCTTTTTTATTTTATTTTTTTTAAACTCTTAAACTTTTTTTTTTCTTTACTTTAACTTTGAGTCCCCTTAGAGCACTTCACTAGGGGGTGTGATCATTTATACAGCCTAATGCATTACATAGAATTCTTTAGGGTGAGAAAGTGGCTTTTTAAAAACACTTGCCTGGGCTGGGGGTCGGGAAATTGAAAATATGGCAGTGATGGAGGCCTTCATAAAACTTCCAGCTGCCATGTTCAGTGATCGGGATTCAGCGATTCCACCGCTGATGTCCTGATAATGGTGAGGAACGGTGCACGGCACCATTTCTCATTGCTTTAGATGCCGTGGCCATCTTTGGGGCCCTTTTAAGGGTTAAACGCGCAGGGTGGGGGGCAAAGGGGAAACCCCCCGGGGGCTATATATGGGATGGTAAAAAGAACTTAACCCGGGTTTTAGGACTATCCATTGTGTCCAATGTTGGTAAGGTGTTAATCATTAGCAAGTCGGCCAGTCACACTGAAATAATTGGGTTTTGAGGCCTTAAAGCAGTTGTCCAGTTAAAAAAATATATTCTGGCACTTTTGTAATGTATTTTCATGAGCTATTCTGTGAATTTCCTGCAGTTCTACATCAGTTGTTTGATATCAGGCAGCTCTGTATTCGGGAAAGGGAAAAGGGCTCTCTCAACCCCCGGGAGATCAGGTGAACAAAGGAGGGTTTAGCTTGATTTCAGGGAAGTCTTTGACACCAGACCCATTAGGTCCTGCCTCCCAATACTTTCAACAGGAGGGAAGAAACAGGTGTATTAAGACTTAAGTTGGGAAAGAGGAAAACCTACAACGCTCAGCAAAGGATCTTGGGGCTGGTAGTCCTTCAAGGTAAAGGAAAACAGCTTCTAAACAGGAAATGCTGCTGCCCAGCTGCAAGGAAGCAAAACTACATACAAACTAGCACAGAAAACATCATAAGGTAATCAATGAAGAGTTAAGCAATATTTTTTATAGTTGTATTGGTGGGGTGGGTGCAGCAGATTAAGGCAGCTTCAGACTCACTTTCTGGTCAGGCTGTGGGGGGTTCTATAGCAGCGGTTGACATTTTTAGCTCCCCCCTAACTACGAGCGTTACAGAAACATAAGTGCAGGAGATTTAATCTGTAAGTAAACGAAGCTACGGTCATCAAATGAGAAAAAACAGTTGCTTATCAAAGATAAACAGGCTTATCTTGTAAGAGATAATGATTCTACTCCATCTGATCATGATGATATCACTCCCTGCGCCATGTCTTATTAAGAAGGGAGATTTGGACTGTTACCTATAAATACTTGTGTGCACTCAGAGCAGATAAAATCTTTCTTATGTCTTGACCAGGGCTTTATCAAAAGAACAATGTATTTAGTAAGTTACTGTTCCCTAAATGTTGAAAACTAATCATTGTAGTGAGAAAACCCCCTTAAGACCTTGAAGTACCAGGGGTGAAGATTGAAGGCTATATAGAAAACTTCACTGATGGCACCAACCTGATACTTTCAGGTAATAATTGCAAAAGCAGGGTTTTAGTAGTGTATCTGGTAATTTATTCTTAAGCGGACTCCAAATTAGGTTATCTTGAGAGACCTTTAAAGAGGTTTTTCACTATGCTGTTTTACAGGGTCGAGGCAGCTTCAAACTCACACTGGCTGGTCAGGCTGTGGGGGGTTCTATAGCAGCAGTTGACATTTTTAGCTCCACCATAACTAGCTGAGCGTTACAGAAACATAAGTGCAGGAGATTTAATCTGTAATTAAATAAAGCTACGGACACCTAAGGAGAGAAAACATTTGCTTATCAAAGATAAACAGGCTTATCTTGTAAGAGATAAAGATGATATCACTCCCTGCTCTATATCTTATTAAGAAGGGAGATTTGGCTGTAACCTAGAAAGACTTGTGTGCACTCAGAGCAGATAAAATCTTTCTTATCTCTTGATCAGGGCATTATCAAATGAATACTGTATTTAGTAAAAGTCTTGAATTACTGTCCCCTACATGTTGAAAGACAATTATTGTAGTGAGAAAACCCCTTTTAAGACCCTGAAGTACAAGGGGTGAAGACTGAAGGCTACATCGAAAACTTCACTGATGGCACCAACCTGACACCACAGTGTGACTTATCTTGTCTATTGATTCCTATCGGTATACCACAGTGTATAAATAGATACATTGTTAATACAGTTGAAAAAAGACATATATGCATAAAGTTCAACCAATGGGGAGGATAAGATGTGAATAAAGAGAGGGGTATAGGTTTAAAACTTTGTTCCCTCATATTGATCCAGAATATTGAATCCATAAGGCATGAACCAGTCTGCCCTAGAAGAACATATTTCAACTTTTCATCCCAAATGGCGATCACTCTGGATCCACTTCTAACAACAATTTTATAAATTCACACAAATTAATGTTAACATACTTTTGCTGTAAGTAACTATCTAATCCTTTCTTGAAAGCCCTCACCTGTTCCTGCCTAAGCCAGCGCCTGAGGCGGCTTTTCCACAGATTTACAGTTCTTATGGTGAAAGAGGCTTGGCTCTTCTTGAGATTAGATCTTTTTTTCATCAGACAGAGAGAGTGCACGTTTATTTTTTGATGGAGTCTTACATGATCAGCTATTTACGATATTTTTTGTTGGAGTAATTTATATACTTAAATAAATTAATCAAGTCTCCCCTTAAACATCACTTCCCTTTTAGACAATATAGTTTGTAGACAATTGCGATATAAGGGACTAGCACAAGAGATCTGTCTCATTTTGCTTTAGGCTTCCTGAGGTTCAATGGATAAGTCCCTAATGCCTGCAACTTAACTTGTCTACTGTGATATCTGGAATAGTGTTGACCGAACTGTTCTAGAAAAGTTAAGTTCTAGTAGAACTTCTCAAATTTTTGGAACGTGAACCGAACATTTTACTGTTCATTCAAGTAAAGTTCTAGTTCAACACGCCATTTTCAGTTTTGTTTTCAGTGGCTTTCTGCACTTTTGGCGGCCATCTGATCAGTGCAGAATACAGAGAAGTGTGAAAAACGTCATCGCTGAGGTGTATGGCTCTCATTGGCTGATAAAATCGCATGACATTTTATATATATTTCACCGTATTGCCTTGTGAACGCCATTTTCAGCTCACTCTCTGTACTGTACAGACTGCTCTTAGTTAGATAGCATTTTCCTCTCCATAAACAGCAGTAGTTGGGGAGTTGGTGGCTGCATCTTTCCCACACCCAGAAGCTTTTATTTGCTGACATTTGCAGGATCACATAACCTCTAACTCTCATATACATGGATATATATATTATACAGAGTGCTTGGATTTGCTAAATCATACTCAGTGCCCAAAAGTTCTGTTTTTGTAGTTTTGGGGGTTCAGTAACTGTATGACATACCTCCTCCAAATCTCCTATGTGTCAAAGGGGCTTTTGGGCTCCCTCAGAATGCAGAGCACCATAGCAGCTGCTATCACTGCACCTCCTATAGCTATGCCCATACTTGCAAGCTGTCCTCCTCTTTTCAGTTAGCCATTGAAAGGAATGAAGTATTTTAGCCTCTACATTTTTTCTGTCACTCTTAGAGCCAAATTTTCTTCACTAAGTTGTTCCACATATCTAGTTTACTGTTACGGAGGTAAACCCAGCTTCTCCTCACCCGAATAGGTATAAAAATTAGCCAGAACATCTTCTTCCATAGACTTTAATGGGGTTTGAAGTCCGAGTTCGAATAGAACTTCGAACCGAACTCACAAAAGTTTGAGGTTCTAATAGAACTAGAGCTTTTTATTGTTCGCGCAACACTAATCTGGAAGCCAAAGTACTTACTGGAAGTGAAGGAGTAGAACCCGAAGACATCCTTCACCATGAATGACCTTAAATTCAAACACAACCCCCTAATACATCTAAAAAAGATTTACTCAATCCCACCTAGCCATATAAACTGATGCACGTGTACTGTAGATACAACTTTGACTATTTTCCGCTATTTCCACCAACATTTTTATCAAATCAGTCCAGAGGAATTTCTAAAATCCATTTTGTTCAGACTATGAACTTGTGCCACCTTTGTCAGCATTTCTGTACTATCACCCCTTATCCTAAACTGTGTTATTTATCTCCGAATGACATACAGCTCGCTATACATGATCATAGATTTCCTGCTGACTTGTGACACGTGGTGGCTCTGCATTTCTACATGAGCCGAAAAAGAGATGGTTCAGAAGGCAAGCTAATAGGACCATCATACTAGTGATTTTCACATAGGCACACCACAGGAAAATTGCAGCTTTGCGAACTGAACTTCAATTGACACTTCCACCAAGAAGAATATAATCTTCAAAATGTTTCTGGAAGAAGTAGATTAGCAGTGAAATTGGAAGGAGAGAATGGAAGTCATTAACATTAATTGCCTATTAATTTACACTGATTACAGATCCCCCTCAGATAGGAATGTCTATCATTCCAGAGCGCCCATCATCATTTCAAATATATTGTTCTGGAAATTATTGCAAGGCCATATACACTTAATTGAATGGATGGCATTTATAATACTATGAAAACACTAATCTGACACATTTTATCTACATAAGCAACTCCTTGAACCTGACTTCTGTACTCACATTTATGTCATTGTAGAACAGATTAATGTTTCAATTACATTAGTTGAAAAGGGCCTAAAACACACTTTTTAGAAGAAATGTAACAATAAAGTAGGAGCATGGCCAGAGAGAACTAAAAGCTCCGCTCATAACCGGCTTAAATGTTTTAGGCTAGGTCTACACTGCATCGGGCAAAAAAACGGCTGTAATTCAACCATTTTTTTTTCCCGATGCACGTCTACGGTTTTTGTCATGTTTTGCGCAAAAAAGGCGGTCGGTTCTCATTTTTTTTTCCATCGGCCCATACAATTGATTGTATGTGAAGATGACAAAAAAAGCGCAAAGCACCGGCGTATTATACAACATGTTGTTAAATACGCCGGTACCTGAAGACGAGCTGAGAAAAACGATCTCTGGAGACTACAGGTAGTTTTTTTCTATTGTCGTCTATGGGGCTGCCTGAACAATTGTATTTTCAGCAGTTTTAGAATTCTAAAACCGCCGAAAATATCATTGTTTTTCACTGCAGTGGAGACATAGCCTGAGGGTCTTTGCAGCTTAACCCCTTATCGCCAGAGTCAGTTTTGGCCTCTCTGACAGAGGCACATTTTTTAAATCTGGCATGTGTCACTTTATGTGAGAATAACTTTTTGACACTTTTACCTCTCCGTGTGATTCAGAGACTGTTTTCTCGTGACACATTGTGAATTAAGATAGTAAGACGTTTTGGTCCTAAAAGTCCTTGTTTATTTGTTAAAAATATCAAAGTATTGTGAAAAATTTGAAAAACTTACCATTTCCAAACATCAAAAATTTCTGCATGTAAGACAGTAGTTATTCCACTCAAAATAGTTTATAACTAGCATCAACCATATGTCTACTGTAGGTTGGCATAATTTTTTAAATGTCTTTTTTTATTATTTTAGGGAGCTTAGAAATTTCGTTTTAATTTTCAAATCTCCAAGAAAATTTGCAATATACATTTTTTTTTAGGGACCAGTCCAGCTCTGACGTGGCTTTGATTGGCATATATGTTAGACACCCCCATAAATGACTTCATCTAAGAAACTAAACCCCTTAAAGTATTCTAAACAGCATTTAGAAAGTTTATTAATCCATTAGGTGTGTCAATAGGAATTAAAGCAAAATGGAGGAGAAATTTCAAACTTTTACTTATTTTGCAGATTTTCAATTTTTACCCATTATTCACAAGAACAGGGTAGATGTCACAGGGAAATGCAACTTAATATTGATTCTCCAGATTCTGTCGTTTTCAGAGATATCCCATATGTGGTCCTAGTGGGCTATTTGTGGCTAGCTATGTGAGCGGCTTTAAATACACCTCAAAAGGGGTGTCACGAGTGCCCCTGCGACCCTCACCCCAGGTCATAGGAGCACCCGTGTTCCCCCTGAGAGAGGCGCCACGACCCGCATGTCAGGCTGCGGGCGCGCTCGTACCACCAGCAAGGATCCTGTCTACTCACCCAGCCACGCTCCTGCCGAAGCTCCTGTCTCCCGGCGCGCGTGCCCCCGCTTCCTAGGGCGCGTGAGCTGGCACTGTTAAATTTAAAGGGCCAGCGCACCGTTAATTGGCATTGCCGGTCGCTGCCCCTATTTAAGTCTACTTTTTCCTGATCCTGTTACCAGATCTTTAGTGCCTCACCACCTACTGAGAGAGCGTTCTAGTGTCTTGTTCTGATTCTCCGTGTACCGTATCGTCTGCCTCCGTCCCTCGACCATGAACCATTGCCGCCTGTCCTGACCTTACCGCCTGTCCCCGACTACGAGCCTGCCTTATGATTCTGTACCACACTACACCTTGGCTGTCGCCGCAAGCATGTCACGTCAGGGGTAGCGACCTGGTAGAATCCCGTCGGAGCAAGTCCATCCCGCTTTGCGGCGGTGAATACCGGGACCTACTTAGATTCCACTCCCTGGTGTGGCTATTACCATTGCTTGTGGTGGTCCAGAGGATCCACTACTGCTAACCGTGACAGTAAGATCCGGCCATGGATCCCGCCAAGGTGCCTCTGCCAAGCGTTGCTGATCTTACCACCATCGTGGCTCAGCAGTCACAACAGATCACGCAACAAGCGCAGCAACTCTGTCATCTCTCTGCCATGATGCAGCAGCTCCTTGCCGCCCAGCAGCGACAACAGACTCCTGTGGCTCCCGCTGTGTCTACGGCTTCCGCATCGTCTGCTGGACCTAGGCTTCATTTATCCATGCCGTCAAAATTTGATGGGGACTCCAAGGCCTGCAGGGGCTTTATCACCCAATGCTCTCTGCATATTGAACTGATGGGGTGTCAGTTTCCTATCGAAAGGTCTAAGGTGCCGTTTCTGGGCAGCCTTTGTTCTGGGAAAGCCTAGGCTACCCCCTCTGGGACAGGGACGACCCGGTCACGGCAAACCTTGCCACGTCCCTCACCGACTTCCGCAGTATTTTTGAGGAACCAGCCCGATCTTTGTTTGCTTGCTGAATTTGCGCCAAGGAGACTCTTCCGTAGACAACTATGCGGTGCAATTCCGCACTCTGGCCTCTGAACTGTCATGGAATGACGCGGCTTTAGCCGCAACCTTCAAGAAGGGTCTCTCCAGTCAGATCAAGGATGCTCTGTCGGCCCGTGATCTCCCTTCGTCTCTAAACGACCTTATCTCCCTGGCCACACGGATCGACATCCGTTTCTTGGAACGGCAGGAAGAACTCCGCCAGGAGTGAGAACCGGCCAGAACACGTCTCCTACCTCGTCTAGCTCCGGTATTTCAAGGACTGCCACATCTTCCCTCCCTGCCAGCGGCCGAGGAGGCCATGCAAGTGGATAGAGCCCACCAATCCTCGCAGGAGCTATCCTGAAGACGTGAGAAGAACCTGTGCCTTTACTGTGCCAGCCCTGAGCACTTTCGCAGGGGCTGCCCACTCCATCCTCAGCGTCCAGGAAACACGCACGCACCTAGGCTACGTGGGAGAGGCGTCCCTAGGTGTGAACAATCCCTCTCCTCGCTTGACCATGCCTGTACTGGTCAGTTCTGGTTCTGGAACCCGGTTTCAAGCCTCGGCCTTCCTGGACTCCGGATCGGACGGAAATTTCTTGGATGCCGCCATGGTGTCTAAATATAACCTTCCTGTGGTCCGCCTGGAAAAACCACTAGCCATTTCCTCTGTTAGCAGGGAAATCCTCAGTAACCCGGTTCTGTTCTGTACCGAACCCTTGTCCGTTCAAGTAGGGGCATTACATAGGGAGAGACTTGCGTTTTATGTGCTACCTCGGTCTTCTTCGTCTATTCTTCTGGGCCTCCCATGGTTGCAGCACCGTGCCCCGGTGTTAGATTGGAAGACGGGCAAAGTTTTGCATTGGGGACAGGATTGTCGGTCTCGCTGTCTGGTGGCACCCTGCCCGGTGCTTCCTGCTTCTCCAGTATCGTTTAAACCTTTGGCGGGCCTTCCCACTCCGTACCAAGAATTTGTGGATGTTTTCTCCGAGAAGCAAGTGGAGACGCTACCTCCTCATCGCCCTTACAACTGCCCAATCGACCTGCTGCCCGGTACATCTCTTCCCCGGGGCAGGGTCTACCCGCTGTCTGTTCCAGAGATGCAGGCTATGTCTGCCTATATCCAGGAAAACCTCCTTAAGGGGTTCATTCGCAAGTCCTCCTCTCCAGCTGGGGCCAGGTTCTTTTTCGTGGAAAAGAAAGATGGCTCCCTACATCCATGTATCGATTACCGCAGTCTCAACATGATCACCATAAATAATTGATACCCCTTGACGTTGATTACCGAGCTTTTTGACCGGCTCCGTGGAACCAAGATTTTTTCCAAATTGGACCTACGATGAGCCTACAACCTTATTCGGATTCGTGAAGGAGACGAATGGACGATGGCCTTCAATACTCGAGATGTACACTTCGAGTACCTGGTCATGCCCTTCGGACTCTGTATGCTCCTGCAGTCTTCCAGGAGTTTGTCAACGATATCTTCAGAGAACTCCGGTACATCTGTGTGGTCGTCTGTCTGGATGACATCCTGATCTTTTTACCTGATCCAGAATCCCACCAGGCCCATGTGCGACAAGTTCTCAGGCGTTTACGTGTTAACCGTTTGTATGCCAAGCTCGAAAAGTGCCTCTTTCACAAGATAAGTCTCACCTTTCTCTGCTACATTATTTTGGACCAGTGTCTGTAGATGGATTCCACAAAACTGTCTGCCATCTTGCAGTGGCCACGACCCATGGGCCTCCATGCCACACACAGATTTCTGGGCTTCGCCAATTACTGTAGGCAGTTTGTACCATATTTCTCCTTGCTGATGTCGCCTATAGTGGCGTTAACCAAGAAGAATGGTAATTCCAAGCTCTGGCCACCAGCGGCAGAAGAAGACTTTTCTAAGTTGAAGTCTGCTTTCGCTTCTGCACCTGTACTCTCCCGGCCAGACACTGAGAAACCATTTTTTCTAGAGGTTGACACCTCCTCGGTGGGGACTGGGGCTGTGCTCACCCAAAAAGGGCCCAAAGGCAAGACCCTCACATGCGGGTTTTTCTCTGAAACCTTTTCTGCCGCGGAAAGAAACTACTCCATTGGTGACCAGGAATTACTGGCCATCAAGCTGGCCCTGGAGGAATATGGCTCCCTCACTTGGAGGGAGCTTGTCACTCGGTCAATATCTACAATGACCACAAGAACCTCCTATATCTTCAGACAGCCCAACGACTTAATCTGTGCCAAGCCGGCTGGTCTCTCTTCTTTTCCCGGTTCGATTTTCTAATTCATTTCCGCCCGGTGGAGAAGAATGTCAAGGCCTCTGATGTGATTGGGGACGAACCCCTTCTTGGGGTCATTGCTCTCGTGTGGATGAACACCCAGGGGGGCAGAAATCTTGCTCACTTATCTATCGTTTTTATTGGTGGCCTTGCCTGGCCCAAGACATTCGAGAGTTCGTGGAATCTTGCGCTTCCTTTGCCCATAACAAGTTAACGGAAGGCCTGATTCAGCCGCTGCTGATTCCCAGCTGTCCCTGGACCCACATAGCTATGGACTTTATTACTGACCTCCCACCTTCCTCTGGTAATACCGTTATCTGGGTGGTCACCTACCGGTTCTCCAAAATGTCTCACTTTGTTCCTCTGCCAGGTCTACCCTCTGCTCCCCGTCTTGCCAGTCAGTTTTTTTTCAACACATCTTCCGACTACATGGGCTTCCCCAGCACATTGTTTCAGATCGGGGAGTCCAATTTGTTTCCAGGTTCTGGCGCTCCCTCTGTGGCCAACTCCAAATGAAACTGGACCTTTTCGGCCTACCATCCTCAGTCTAACGGGCGTGGAGAGGGTTAATCAGACTCTGGGCTGCTCTCTGTGACACTTTCTCTCCGCATGTCAGGATTATTGGTCTAACCTGCTACCTTGGGCTGAGTTTTCTTACAACTCTTTAGACTCAGAATCTGCCGGGGCAGCTCCCTTCTTCATTGTCTATGGACGACATCCACGCCCACCTCTCCCCCTCCCGATGCCCTCCGAGGTTCCAGCTGTGGAAGAGTTGGTCCATGACCTAACAGCCGTCTGGAATCAGACACGCCAGTCTCTACTCTGGGCTTCCGCTCGTACTAAGATACAAGCTGACAAAAAGCGAAGACCGTCTCCCATCTTCTCTCCTGGTGACAAGGTGTGGTTGTCGGCGAGGTATATCCGCCTATATACTATCCCCGGCTATAAGCTAGGTCCCCGGTTCTTGGGACCGTTCGAGGTGCTGAAGCACATAAATCCAGTGGCATATAAGCTCCGCCTTCCTCCCACTATGCAGGTCCCGAACTCCTTCCATGTCTCTCTTCTGAAGCCGGTCATCCTAAATTGTTTTTCTCGGAAAGTTGCTCCTCCTACTCCTGAGGCTGACACCACAAACGTCTTTACTATAAAAGAGATTCTGGATATGAAGACTTTTAGAGGGAAGCATCTTTTCCTCATTGACTGGAAGGGGTTCGGGCCTGAAGAAAGGTCCTGGGAACCGGAAAACAATATTCTGGACCATAATATTATCCGGAGATTCCTTCAAGCCAGAAAGTGGGTGAGGCCAAAGGGGGGTACTGTCACAGGTGCCCATGCAACCCTAACCCCGGGTCGCAGGTGCACCCGTGTTCCCCCTGCGAGCGGCCCCCCGGCCCACATGTCGGGCTGCGGGCGTGCTCGTTCCACCAGCCAGGTGCCTGCCTACTCAACCAGCCACTCTCCTGCCGAAGCGCCTGTCTCCCAGCGCGCGTTCCTGCTTCCTAGGGCGCGCGCGCCGACACTGTTACATTTAAGGGGCCAGCGCACCGGTAATTGGATATTGCCGGGCGCTGCCCCTATTTAAGTCTGCCTTTTCCTGATTCTGTTGCCGGATCTTTAGTGTCTCACCGCCTACTGAGAAAGCATTCTAGTGTCTTGTTCTGATTCTCCGTGTACTGTATCCTCTGCCTCCGTCCCTCGACCACGAACCATTGCCGCTGTCCTCGAATACGAGCCTGCCTTATGATTCTGTACCACGCTACACCTCGGCTGCCGCCGCAAGCAAGTCACGTCAGGGGTAGCGACCTGGTAGACTCCCGCCGCAGCAAGTCCATCCCGCTTTGCGACGGGCTCTGGTGAAAACCGGGACCTACTTAGATTCCGCTCCCTGGCGTGGCTTATACCATCACTTGCGGTGGTCTAGAGGATCCACTACCGCTGACCGTGACAAGAGGTAATGTTACTCAGGGCCGGACTGGGAATAAAAAGCAGCCCTGGCACAAAGCCCCCACCAGCCCACATACAATATCCACTTAAAAAAGTTCCATTGTTCTCACACACCGCCACTTCCTAAAATAAACTACACTATAAAGGTGCTTTCACACAGAGCATTTTTGGTGCATTTTTGTGCAGAAAGGCAGAGCAGTTAATGCTGTACATTTCTGCACAAAAAAACGCATCAATAAATGCACCAAAACCGCTCCATGTGGAAGCACTCTAACACAAGCAAGAAAGAAAAAGTGATGCAGAGAAACCCCTCATCACAGAGTCAGGCGTGCATTTGCTTTACAATCAGGGACAAGCCAACATGGACACTACATAAGCACCAGCATAACCTACAACCCCACCAATCACATCACCAGTAGGGATGAGCAATATTATCGACAAAAGTTGAAATCGGCACGGTTTTTAGGCTTATCGGAAATTTCCGATAACGCGATAGTTTGGGTGATAATCTTAAAGATAATCTTTTACTTTTGGCAGACAGCCAATCAGCACCGAGGATAGAGGGAGGTGAGGAGGATGTACAACGTCACCACTTTGTGGTGTATGCATCTCATTGGCTGCAAAAATCACGTGACCTCGTTTTATCTATGCAACTGCAGTACCTGTTCAGCTCATTCTCTGTCTATGTCACTTCACAGCAGGACGTTTCGGCCAATAGCTGTTCTAACAGCTCTGAGAGATAGTCTCTTCTAATACACAAAACCATCCACCTACCTACAGCTAAGAATTGAGTTAGATTAGAGAATTTCACTTTAGTTAGAGAAAGTTTTAAAGATATCTACTGGTGTGTGCAGGAGTGTGTCCAGGAGTGCGGGGAGGAGGGGCGGCAGGAGGAGAGGCTTGGGAAAGGAAGGGTGATATTGTGGAGCCCAGTGTGTTCTGTGACCTTGAATTGAAAAAGCAATGTTTTTATCACTTTTTTGGCCAGCAGACCTCTGATAGGAGGTGAAATTGTCCCTTTTGTTTTTCCAGTTCTATTGCACTCACTGCGTGTCAGTGTTCCCAAAACCGGCATAACTTATCCCTATAACTTTTAAATAGTTTTATTGAAGTCCGTGCGTCTGTTTGGCGCAAAGAGCTCAGTTGTACGCAAATTGTGTCATACATATTTCCTAGTAAATTGCGGCTGTAGTAAGTGGTGCGAAGGCTGCCATATTAATCCATATAACATTAAAATACTCTTATTGCAGTCCATGCGTCTGTTTGCCGCAATGTGCTCACTTGTACGCAAATTGTGTTATACATATTTCTTTCACCAGACCCCATTTCACAGGTATTCAATAGAAACAATTCTGTTTCTATTCCTAGTTGGCCGGTGGAAATTAGAGGGATTTAAGAATACCTGTGATCTGCCATCTTTGCAGTACAGTTTCTCAATAAGAGACTGTGAAAAACTCTTCTATACCTTTTAAATTTTCATCTTTCTGAACAAGGAGCGAACTTCTGGTGGTAAGCGAGCATAGAGGGGTGTAATGGGTGACCTCTGGCATTCCTTATTTATAACCTATGCAATTCCTGAGGGCTCACATACGACACACAGAGACCGGCTTAAGATCATGGTGCACGACTATCTGCGTCTCAACACCGATGTTTTTGCATATGTTCCGGACCCAATTGATTTCTGGGTATCCAAAATGGATGAACGGCCTGAGCTCTTTCGCCACGCTATAGAGGTGATGTCCTGCCCAGCAGCCAGCGTCATATCTGAGCGGACCTTCAGCACAGCTGGAGGAGTCATTACAGACAAATGCATCCCGCTTTCCACTAACAATGTGGATCGTTTGACTTTCATCAAGATGAATCAGGCATGAATCTCTAATGATGTTGTGGCCCTAGTTGCTGAGGTCACCGATTAGTTGCCGGTCTACTTCACATCCCTCTTCCCCAAAAATGGTGCTCTTGAGAAAAAATTTTTTTAAAATGATCCTTTCTAAATGCAGTTTTTATTTGGAGTGCCCAAACGGTTATTTTGCGGGATTTGCGGTAAAGAGACTGTAAAAGACACCAATCATACACGGTTTCATAAAAAAAAAATGTATTCCACTTGGTCATTTCTTCAAGAAAATTTCAAGCACTGTCAATGGTTTTGGGGTCATGGTGCTGTGAAAATCAGCTATAATCCATGTCCTTTGGTACAGAAATGTGGTTTCTAAGTGGCATTTCTTCCTCACAATTTTTAACACTGGCTGAGAGGTCATTTTTATAATTTTTGGGGGCATTGTGCTGTCCAAAACCAGCTATAAGGTGTCCATAAGGGCATTTTTTGGTGGTTTTGGGGTCAGGCTACTTTAAAATGGATGCCATGGGTGGCAATGGGGTAGTATTCCTGTCAGGGGCTGGAATGAAAAAGGTGCCCGGTGATATGTTAAAAATAGGAAGTAGTAATGGGTGGGCACCCCATTTGATTTAGCTGCATGTGGCCGTGTCTCTTGCCGCACCCGCTGTAACTGAGGCCCTGCCAGCTGAACCTCCACGTTCCTCATTGGGGCATTCTTGCTGCCACCAGCACCGCATATATGACAAGTTGTTGGTCCCTGGTGCAAAAAAAGCTAGGGGTCTCCTTTCAGTTCCCATGTGCCATTTCCAACAGCGGTGTCGTGTTTGTGTGAAAGGGTTCCCGTAGCCGCTGGTACCGCTGTACCTGCTGTGGCTACGCCATCTTCATGTTTTCTGTTAGCCATTGAACATAATGAATTGTTTTAGCCTGTGAATTGTTTTCTGTGACTTTTATAGCCTAATTGTCTTGCCTAAGAGGTAGCACTTATCCAGGTTACTGTAGTGGATGTTAATTCCAGCTTCTCCTCACCTGTTTGGGTGTAAGAATGAAGCTGTTATTGCTCTCCCATAGACTTTAATGGTCATCGGCGATTATCGACTATCGGCATGATAATTTCAAAAATCTGTTATCTACAAGATGACGATTGTCAACACAATCGCTCATTACTAATCACCAGTAGTCAGATCACCATCACATGAATACAGCAAGGATTCAACACAAAAGTAAAATTACCCCTGACAGCAGAGACTCACAGGAGACGTCATCTCTGATTCTCTCCTTTTCTTCTCCATCTGTCCCACACCTCCATGACTTCCTCCCTGATGAGTAGTTCCCTTCCATTTTTTCTCTGTCCGGTACAGCATGCAATGTCTTCTTCTCCCGGTCACTACTCATCCCTGTAGAATTTACCACAAATGCATCTTAGACTCCTCTCTTTTCCAGCATTTTCCTATTAATTCCCAAATCTGTACAAGCTCCCTATCCATAGAGCCTCAAATAGTAATAGTGCCCCCTTTGGTGACCCGCACAGTAAAAAGTTAGTAACTGTACCCCAAACAGCATATGTTAGAGCCTAAAAATTAGAAATGAAAAAATGTCAGATAAGTGGCATGTAAATAGGTAGACCCCCATTAGGTAGGTAAACAGGGCCTTCCTCCATTAATTTGGTAGGTATACAGGGCCTATCTCTTTAAGGTAGCTGGGGCTGACCCCAATAACTGGCCAGGTAGCTGGGGCTGCCCCCAGTAACTAGCCAGGTAGCTGGGGCTGCCCCCAGTAACTAGCCAGGTAGCTGGGGCTGCCCCCAGTAACTAGCCAGGTAGCTGGGGCTGCCCCCAGTAACTAGCCAGGTAGCTGGGGCGGCCCCCAGTAACTAGCCAGGTAGCTGGGGCTGCCCCCAGTAACTAGCCAGGTAGCTGGGGCTGCCCTCAGTAATCAGCCAGGTAGCTAGGGCTGTCCCCAGTAATTAGCCAGGTAGGGCCAGTAATTAGCCAGGTAGGGCAGGGGCAGTAATTAGCCAGGTAGGGCCAGTAATTAGCAGCCGGGACCAGTACGTAGCCAGGCAGGGCAAGTAAGCAGCCAGGTAGGGCCAGTAATTAGCAGTCAGAGCCAGTATGTAGCCAGGCATGGCCAGTATTTAGCAGGCAGGGCCAGTAATTAGCCAGGTAGGGCCAGTAAGTAGGCAGGCAGGGCCAGTTTGTAGGCAGGCAGGGCCAGTATGTAAGCAGGCAGGGCCAGTATGTAGCCAGGCAGGGCCAGTATATAGGCAGGAGGGGCCAGTATGTAGGCAGGCAGGGCTAGTATATAGGCAGGCAGGGTCAGTATGTAAGCAGGCAGGGCCAGTATGTAGGCAGGCAGGGCCAGTATATAGGCAGGCAGGGCCGGTATGTAAACAGGCAGAGCCAGTATATAGGCAGGCAGGGTCAGTGTGTAAGCAGGCAGGGCTGGTGTGTAAGCAGGCAGGGCCAGTATATACGCAAGCAAGGCCAGTAAGTAGTTTAAAATGAAAAAAAATAACAATAATAATAATACTCACCTGGTTTCCCTCCTCTTCTCCTGCTCTGGAGCAGCAGCTGCTGGCAGTCAAGTGTGGGCTGAGGAGCAGACGCGCAATGATGTAATCACATCACGCGCCTGCTGTACGGCCTCCAGGGGCTGAACGTCTGGGATCAGAAGATCCCATCTGTTCTGCCTCGGACGCTGCCTGTGCCGCTTGGTGCAGGTGGCGGCCGTGATGGCTGCATGGCTGGGTCTGTGATCAGGGCCGGACTGTGAATAAAAAACAGCCCTGGCACAAAACCCCCACCAGCCCACATACGATATCCGCCCCCAAAATTTCTTTTGACCGCGCACCTCGACACTTTCTAATGAGGTCAGGCAGTGGCACAATGACATTCTGGAGGTGGCAAAAACAGGAGTATGCCACAGAGTGGCACAATGACACAGTGTGGAGGGCACGGCAGCAGCAGCATGAGGTCATTCAGTGACACAATCACATTCTGGAGGTGGCAAAAACAGGAGTAGGCCACAGAGGGGCACAATGACAGAGAGTGGAGGTGACGGTGGCAGGAGCAACAGCATGAGGTCAGAGAGTGGCACAATGACACAGTGTGTACGTGACCGCAGCAGCAACAACAGCAGCAGCAGCATGAGGACATAGAGTGGCACAATGACACAGTGTGGAGGTGGGTGGCAATACCAGTCCCTGGTAAAGATGGTTGGTGGCAGATGGAGAAACTGGCAGCAGATGTGTGGCATCAGGCAGGTGGCGGCATCAGAATAGTGGCTGAGGCAGGTAGTTTGAACCCAGACTAATTTCTCACAGTTTTGGTGAGGTGTCATGGCTGATGTAGTCTGACGCCTAAGGCATTGGTGTGTTGAAATCCTGACCGATCCACGCCTGATTCATCTTGACAAAGGTCAGTCATTCCACATTTCCCGTGGTTTATTTTTGTCACCACAGCAGAAAAACAACGCTTAATTAACCCCGGGATGTAAATTGCGAAAAAGAATTGAGCAGCCACAAACTACTAGCTTTGTAATGTGTTACAATGGTGTATTTTACGCTACACAACAAGAGAAAAAATTGTAATTAACCTTCGCTTGTGAATTATGCTACAGGAAAATTGTATTTTTTGGCGGTGAAAAAGACGGTTTATTTTTGTCACCACAGCAGAAAAACAACGCTTAATTAACCCCTGGATGTAAATTGCGCAAAAGAATTGAGCAGCCACAAACTACTAGCTTTGTAGCATGTTACAATGGCGTATTTTTTACGCTACACAACAAGAGAAAAAATTGTAATTAACCTTCGCTTGTGAATTATGCTACAGGAAAATTGTATTTTTTGGCGGTGAAAAAGACGGTTTATTTTTGGCACCACAGCAGAAAAACAACGCTTAATTAACCCCTGGATGTAAATTGCGCAAAAGAATTGAGCAGCCACAAACTACTAGCTTTGTAGCGTGTTACAATGGCGTATTTTTTACGCTACACAACAAGAGAAAAAATTGTAATTAACCTTCGCTTGTGAATTATGCTACAGGAAAATTGTATTTTTTGGAGGTGAAAAAGACGGTTTCTTGGAGTCACCACAGCAGAAAAACAACGCTTAATTAACCCCTGGATGTAAATTGCGCAAAAGAATTGAGCAGCCACAAACTACTAGCTTTGTAGCGTGTTACAATGGCGTATTTTTTACGCTACACAACAAGAGAAAAATTGTAATTAACCTTCGCTTGTGAATTATGCTACAGGAAAATTGTATTTTTTGGCGGTGAAAAAGACGGTTTATTTTTGTCACCACAGCAGAAAAACAACGCTTAATTAACCCCTGGATGTAAATTGCGCAAAAGAATTGAGCAGCCACAAACTACTAGCTTTGTAGCGTGTTACAATGGCGTTTTTTTTACGCTACACAACAAGAGAAAAAATTGTAATTAACCTTCACTTGTGAATTATGCTACAGGAAAATTGTATTTTTTGGCGGTGAAAAAGACGGTTTCTTGGAGTCACCACAGCAGAAAAACAACGCTTAATTAACCCCTGGATGTAAATTGCGCAAAAGAATTGAGCAGAAAAAATGAAGTGGTATTTGTATTGTAAAAACGCTGTTTCTTTAAATGAATACAACAGGAACTGGCTTAGATCCCCCTTGGATATTCAATGTGCTGTGAGCAGATAGCATTAAAATGTATATGCAGCTGCAGTGGACGCACACTGGACTTCAGATCCAATACACCAAAAAATCAGAAATAGAACATTAAGAGAAGCAGTCTCTGAGACAAGCTGAGACACCCCACAAAAATCGCTGTATAAAAATCAGTTCTTCAGTAAGAGCTATCAGCCGCAGCAGCACCTTCCCTAGTCAGTACAGTGAGAGGAGTGTGAGCTCCCAGCGTCGCGCCCGGACTTATATAGTGCGGTGACGTCACAGAATCCCGCCGGTCTCTGATTGGCTTCATCTCTGCACATGTCATGCAGGCTATGCCCTTCTTCCTCCCAGAGTTCTTTGCCCCATGTAACGCCATGTGCTCGCAGCCATTTTATCAATCAAAAGCACACTTCGTTCACCCGAAGTCGCCCAAACTTCGACTTCGTTCAGAACCGAAGTTTTCCTGAAATTCTAAACGAATTCCACTTCGTTAGAATCAATTCGCCCATCTCTAAAAATAACCCCTGACATCCAGGGACTCACAGAAGACATCTTATCTGATGGGAGTTGTTCTCTTGTCCTTTTCTTCTCCTTCTGGCCTAAAACTTCATGACATCTTCTCTGGCGAGTAGTTCTCTTCTGTGATGAGTTCTCTACAGAATGCAATGACGTCTTCTCCCTGCCACTACTCATCCCATTTGAATTTACCACAAAAACATCTTAAACGCTGACTAGCACTTCTGTACAAACTCCCCATCTATAAAGTATTAGCGCCCCAAATATTAATAGTGCCCCCTTTGGTGCCCCAAACAGTAATTGAACCCTAAACATTGAAAGTGCCCTCAGCTGATTATAGGGCTTCATTTTTGCCACCAGTAGGTAGATCAATATGGGGTGGTGTAAGGCAGCCTCCCAAAATAGACAGGCAGATAGGCACATTAGACCTTAAAATAAGAAATTAATAAAAGTCAGATAAGTAGGGACAAATCCATTAGATCGCTGAACATGTCCCCCATTAGGTAGATAAATATATAGGCCTCCCACAGTAGGTAGGTGTATAGGTACCCACATGATGTAGGTAAATAGGTCCGTTCACTAAGTTTACAGATTCATTAAGAAGGTGATGAGGTATAAAATCCCCAATTAGGTAGACCCTCAGTAGATAGATAAACATAAGACATGTAGTTACATAGGCCCATCACTAGTCAGGTAGGTAAACAGCCCCATCTCCCGGTAGTTAGCAAGGTAGATAGCCTCTCCCCCCAGTAGTTAGATAGGTAGACAGGGTTTGCTCCCATTAATTAGGTAGATAGAGAAAGGCCTCCTCCAGTAATTAGTTAGATAGACAGGGCCTCCCTCAGGTGTTAGGTAGGTAGACATTTTTTACAAAATAATACTCACCTGTCACCTTTCCTCCCTCTTCTCCGGAGCAGGCAGCATGACATCATCAAATTATGCCATCTGTTCCTTGGCATCTAGGGAGTTGAACGGTCAGAATCAGAAGATCTCGGCTGTTCTGTCCCAATGTGCCTGGCCAGGGGTAATCTATAGGTCTTAAATTAATTTGGGGTGTACTTTGAGATCTGAAGAAATGGTCTGGGGCATGATTATTTAAGGGGTTTTAAATAAAATAGAAACTCTAGGGTCTAAAACTCATTTTAAGGATTGATTTCTGCTATCAATTTATTCAGGATGTTATCTGGGGTATGATCTTTGGTTGGAATTTATTTGTGTTGTAATAGAGGCTGAGAATAGCTGGAACAGCAAGAAGCCCAGGATGTAATAATAGAAAATTTTGCAATCTGAGATGGTTGGAGAGTAAAATGAAACTTTGGGGTACATTTATAGATAGTATCTAACTCTTAGGGCCAAATGTATGAAAACTGTCCCTTTGTTGCCCATAGCAACCAATCAGCGCACCCCTATCCATGAAGGGGTGCTCTGATTGGTTGCTATGGACAGCAAAGTGAATTTTAGACCTAGACAGTTTTCCTACATGTGGCCCTTAGTGTAAAGTTAGACTATAGAGTCTAACAATGCACCACATGCATCCTAGTTGATAAATCTGCTGAAGTTGTGAACTGTTTTGCCTAACTTTACACCTTTTATAAGTTGGTTTACTTAATGCCACTAACTGAAAGAAAATTTTGCTTAATTTTTTGGGGGTATAGCATTGCATGCTAAGACACTCTTCCTGTCTTCAAAGCCACTTCCCTTTACAAAAACCATGCCCCTTTTGTCGGACGAAGGCGCAGAAGTGTCTAGAAGGTCTATGAAACACATAATAAATGTGGTGTAAAGCATGGACGACATTATTCTTGCCGCAAAGTGTACTGGAATGCTGGCACTACTGTCTTTATAAATGTGCCCCAATCAGAGAAGTTGTCACCTGTGAGTCACTGAATTTATAGAGAATTCCATCCCACTTGACATGTCTTTTGTAGTATTTTATATATTTTACCTTCTTCATGCATTTGGATACATCCATATGTCCAAATAACAAAATTGGCGGGTAGGGGAATGGGATAAAAAAGCCAGCAAACCCCCGGGCCAAAAAAGCAGAGATTGGAGGTGGTTCTAGTCCCTGCTTTTTAACACTTTAGACACTGTAGCGATCCCCCGCTGCATTTGTCTTTTTAAAAAAGGGGTTTGAAAAATTAAAAAATTAAAGAAAATTCTATATATGCAGTACAAAAAGAAATGCTGTTATACTGCAATTGATCGCCCCCCCTTTTGGTGTGTGTTCTCCTCAGTTATAGGTTTGTTATTCAACGGGTTTATTTATTGCATCCTTTTCCCCAAATCCATTTTTTAAAAAAAAAAAATTATGTATTTTTTCCCTGTGCGCCATCTGCTGACCAAAAATTTTACATGTGCTCCCTCGGTCTTTGTTTCATAAAGTTTTTCTCTGAGGGAGTTTTTGTTTTTTTTGTCTTGTGCTGAGTTATTTCCCTGTTAGTTTTTTTTTAAATTTTAATGTGACTGGAGAAACCCTTTCCTTTTTGGGCTAGCAGAAGCTTCAATTTTTGACCAGCCAAATTTGCAGAAAAACAGAAAAAGCAACAGAACAGAAAAAAAAACAAACGCAGCAAAAAACGGGCCCCAAAGGTTTTAAAATATACTATTAAAAAACCACATTTTTTCTGTATCAGTGATTTTTGCTGTATCCAAGGTGTTTAAAACCAAAATTTGGGTTTATTCACTGGTTACTATTTTCTACAAAGCGAGCTGAGCCTCTTGGTCATGCCCCTTTTTTTTTTTTTTTCCCCACTTTGGATACGAAGGTAGGAAAGTTTCCCAGTAACTAAATCCCCCCAGCCAGACCCCTTTTCATCGCCTAAGTGGGGAAAAGAACAGTCAAAAATTTGGGATTTTTAAGGGGGCCCAAAAACACCCAGTCAGAAATTGCTTTAAAAAGCCCAAAAAATCAGTCAAAAAATCTCCTAGCAACAAGAAACCTTGGCTTATCCCTAACTTTTGCTACGGCCACCCGATTTAAAAACCCCCTGCAATTCACTCAAATCCCCCGGGGGAATTTTTATTCTGGTGTCCCATAGAAGTTTTGCTGCGATTTTCAGCCCCCAAATCAAAATTTGGGTTTTTCCCTTTAAAGAGACAGTGACCTTAAAAAAAAATTTGGCCAAAAAAAAAGCTTGTGCAATTCCCCAGTGCTGAAAACAGAAAAAGAAAAAACTTGATACTAAATGATTTTAAAGGGACCCAAGTAAGCAAAAATTTCACACTTCCAGTGACCAATTTGGTTATGCCCAAAAACCGCTCTCTCAAGCCGACACTAAAGGTAAATTGAAAACTTTAAAATATAAAAGATGAGTCTGTGATAACCTGGAAAGACGATGGGAACGATTTACCCCCCTTTATGTCGGGCTTTCATTCCTTCAAAGGTGTTTGCCGGGGAAGCCCTCCCAAAAATTTTTTGGCACAGTAAATTTAAAAGCACACGAAAGATATAAGCGGTTGTTTGCAAAAGTTTTTTTTTTATAAAAAAAAACCTTTTTTTTTTTTTTTTTTTTTTTTTTTCTTTAAAAAAAAGACCCCCTTTGGAATTGTCGTTTGAACCCTTAACGGAGCGGGAACAAGGCAGAATCAGTAAAAGAGAAAGGGGGGAACACCATGGTGCAGAAAGTTTAAAGCAAAAAACCTCCGAAATCTCTAATTTTCGGGGGGATTTAAGATCGCACAGACCCAAAAACTAATCAAAAACATTCGTCCCCAACATACAAATCTTCTTGCCCCAAGAAGCTCAGTCCTGAGTAAAAGAATACTAGGGGCCTGCATAGAGGAAAGAGCAACCCAAAAAATAAAGACGTGCCTTCAGGGGAAAAGGAAAATGAGGGGGCAAAAAAAGAGAAAGTGCAAAAAGAAAGAGGTCGGATAAAGATTCTTTCAAATAGAGAGGGAAGGGGAAAAAGCTTTACCCAAAAAGAAAAAGGTTACTTGAGCGAGCAATGACCCAAGGTTTTGATCAGTTTGCTTGCCACGGAAACAGAAAACCCGTTGTCGCACCAGGGGACAATGTGCGGGAATCAGTTATCTGCAGTCCCCTTTTTTCCTTTAATTTCCCTTTTCAAGTTGGAAAAAACACTGAAAACCCCCAAAAGTCGCTCTACCTGCATCTTGGTACCACCCGCACAAACTAATGTTCATCACCCGGGATTTTTGCCTTCTAAAGGGACGGGTTTTAAACGGGGAAGGGGGGTTTTCAGGGGGTTTTCTGGCCTGGGTTCCCCACAGCGTGAAACAGCGGCCCAATCAAAAACTTCCAGAGGCAACCCACGCTCAACTCTGCGAAAACATCTTTTCTCCCCGGGAACATTCCCCTTTATCCCCAGGCAAACCCCATACCCCCCAAGGGGTACCACGCCCCCGGGCAACAAGTAGGGAGAAAGCAGATATATTCATTTTCGTAGGTAAAGGGTTAGCAGGGGCTGTTTTAACACCAGTCTCTAAAAATGGGGATGACCCCCCCAGAGCGCTACAGAGCCGGGAAAAGCAACTTTAAAAAAGCTGCCATTCCCCAAACCCTTAAACCCTTTAAATTTGCAGAGCAGGAGCTTGATCTCATGGCCCAAATGGGGGCCCAGGCTTTTACAAATGGGAAATCAAGAGCCTCAAAAAACTTTTCTATGGGGGACAAGCGAAAAGCGGGTTTTCCCCGGCTCCCTGGCAGAAAATGAACGTCCCTTTTTTGGCAGTCCCGAAGGCAATAGAGAAAGCCCCTATTCAAGAGACGGGCAAAACACCCCCAAAAGTTTAAATTTCTAAAAGGGAAAGTCCACAAGTTTTCAGGACAAAAGTGTTTCTGTCAGGGAAAACGGGAAATGCAAAAAGAGCCCCCGTTTTGTCGGGGATTATTTTATCTGGTTTTTTTTTTTATTTCCCCAGGGGTAAATCCAAAATTGTTGTAAAGCTGCCTTACATTTTTGCAAGAAAAAGGGTGGGCAACATCAGTCTAAAGATTCAAAAGAACACACAATTTTTAACCTTTTTCCTCCATTCATTCATTTCTGGGGTTCATCGATAAAGCGGCCCGGGATGAGGAATGCCCCCATTTTTCAAACTTCCTGGAGCCCCAAACATTTAAATCTTTATCTTCAAGGTATGAAGGCGTCACCCCAAAAAAAACCAGAGCCTTTAAGGAAACAGTGGGAGTGTTAAAAAGGGACTAACCTGCCACCACCTGAGTCCCCCACGGGAAAAAACACCTTTCACCCCCGTAAGGAGACAAGCCCTTCAATCGTGAATGTCCCTTCATAAAAAAACCTCACTACAAAACCCAAATGCAGAGGATGAGGCCCAAAAAACCCATACAGGAGCGCAAGAAAATCCTAAAAGGGGCTGGGGGTTTTGGGTTTCAGATGCTGCGTTTTTTGGGAGATATGCCTGGGGGACTGTAAATCTGACATTAATTTGTGAGGATTTGCCCACAGCCCCCCCCCCCCATTTTTTATATAAATTTTTACAACCCCCCCCCCCCCCCCCCCCCCCTTTTGTGCCAGAATTTTGTTTATCAAGGTTTTCCCCCGAGGACAACCAGAAAAAAAAGGCCCGTAAAAAAAGTAAGGATCATTATGACCAAAGCAACCCGGGCCTTAGCTTTGGGCCTAAGTTTTTTTTTAAGCATTTGGGGTCAAAGGACCCACAAAACCCTTTACCTTAAATACCCGCTTAGGCAGCCCTAGAAACTTGTGGAAGAAGAACACAGGGATTCATCGCTTCTCCTATTTAAACCCGGGGGTAACAAGGATACCCTTACCTACTGACCGGAATTTTGGGGCCATATACCCGGGTCAAAGGGGTGAGAAATTTTTTTTTACCCCAGGGAAACTTTCATTTTTTACCCAACCCCACCTGGCACCTAGCCGTTTTATCCCACCTCTCGATAAGGACGCCGAGATTCCCCTCCCTTTCTTTGCAGGAACAATTTTTAAAGGGTTTCACAAGGGGGGTCAAAAGAGTAACGGGGCCTGGACTAGGCCCCCTACGCCCCGAGAACCCGACTTTGGGGTGGGTAATCAAAAAAGGAAATGTATGCCCTTTGATCAACCAGGAATTGGGCTCCTTTAAACATACGTGCAAGGGGAAAGGACGCAAAATCTTACATTCCCAAACCGTGCCCCCCATCACTATGAGGGGGAAAGAGAAACTCCCGACCCTCATAAGCTGCCCGACATCATTCCTGCCCCCATGCTGAAAACTGGGGGAAACAGTTTTTTCTCAAAAATTAAAAGGTGAGATAAAATAGCCCTTTTCAGTAGAAGACAGAGAATTCCCCAAATAATGGGGCAGTGAGTTCACAAAGGTTTAAACCGAATTCCCCTGTGTTTTTTCCATTTCCCCTTTCCCAGTTCGAGAGTTTAAAACTCCCCCAAAAAAACCCCCGGGAAAAGCTTTGCAAGAAATTTTTCCTTTTCTTCAGCGTCCCTTTAAAAAAGCCCAAACCTGAAATGAGGGGAAAACGTTGTACATTTAAAGGAGAGAAAATTCCGGACAACCCCAAACAGAACCGGGCTCCTTTCTTAAAAAAGAATGAAAAAGTGCTGGAAACGGGCGCATTTTGGGGGTTTAAAAATTCCTTTTCCAAAACACATTTTTGGGAGCCGTGACAGCGACCTTCCCAGCATCATCTCCAACCTTATCAGAGCAAAACCCAAATTGTTATGCCCCAAAAAATCAGAAAAAGGAAAAAAAGCCATCAGCACAGTTTTGAAACTTCCCGATGGGTTGTAGGCAAGAAGCGAGAAAGCTCTCCCCAAAAGTAACAGGGGATTGCCCCCTGGAAAGCAAGAAAACCAGAAGCGAGTCCTTTTAAGGAAAACTCTCCCGACTCCTTTTCTGGAGGAGCCATTGGCTCCCAAAAAACCCCCGAAGAGCCCCTAAAAAACATATGTTTTTCAAAAAATTAATGAGCATGGCAGTTTTTAGGAACCCAAAAAAGGCTGTACCCCAAATGGCCCAAAACCCTGGTTTCCAAAATCACAGTGATCCCGCTCTGGGCCCCCTACAACAATTTACAGCTGCTGTGGTGCAAAACCCCGAGCAATGGGAAAACTACATACCCACCTCCCGTAAAATTCTTGAGCCGAGGAGGGGAACAAAGGGGCCCGCGACAAAAATCAGGGTACTTCCACTTAATGACATAGGTTTTTCTCACCCGTCCCCCACTGCTGTCCCCCCCACAAAAAAAAAAAAAAAAAAAAAAAAAAAAGCCCCTCACATCACTCTGGGGCCACCCTGAGACCACCCCTTTTTGGGGGTGCCATCTGAAATTTTGTCAGAGTCCCGGGGGTTTCGATTTTTGCAACCAGCCCAAGCTGAAAAAGTTTGCACGACAGCAAGAAATTTCTCCCGGGAAAACGAAATTTTGGGAAAACTTGAGATGCTGGCCCGAAACTAAACCCCCAAAAGGGTGGGAATCTTTAAAAGACAGCGGTTTTAGTGGTGATCCACTGGGCACTTAAATGGGTTTACCTGTGGCCTTTCCCGCACTCGGTTTAAAAAGAAAGAGTCCCTGAGGGCCCCCCATTAAGAGAGGGAAAATTTTCCAGAAGGAAATTTCTATGATTGTTTTTAAAGGGACAATAAACCCAATACTCTCTCTAAAATTTTCCCGGGGTTTCCCCCTTTTGGGGGGGGCTTCCCCCCAAAAAATCCCAAAAGGGGCTAGGGGGAAAAAGTCAAAAAATCTGCTCATCCCCCAACTGGGGAACCCCCTGGAAAACCATAGTGAAAAAAAAGGAATTTTTGGATCCAAAAACACCCCCCAAAGCCCCGTTTAATTTTGCTCCATCAGAGTCCCTATCATCTTTTGGGACCCGGAATTAGCAAAAAGGGGATGCAAAATATTTGCCCCCGTTCAGTGCTCCAATCGGCCCCCTTCCCCGTGGTTTTTCCCCAAAGCACCCCCTTCCACCCAGCCCCATTTCCCCGAAAAAAATAAGAAATGGCAACACCACAAACCCCATCCCGAAAGAAGGGACCCCCGTGTTAAAAGAAGGGAACAAAAAAACGGAAAGGATTGCTGGGCCCATGGGACTAGTTACAAAAGGGTTTTTCCCCGCAAAGTTGGGCAAGGGGTTTTTTCCCCCCCCCCCGGGGTTTTTATTTTTAAAATTTGAAGATATCTAGGAGGGGTGAGCCTAAACATTTTTCCCAAAACCAAAACAATAAATCATTTTTTTTTACTGCCCTTTTTGGGGTGTTTTCCCCCAGGATGAACAGTAAAAAATTTTTTTCCCTATTCCTCAGTTTTAAACAGGGTATCTTAGGGGTTTATTTTTGCTTCTAAAATGTTTTGTTACAGGGGTTTTGGGACTTTTTTTATAGACATTTTTTTATAGTGGGAAAACCCCCTTTGGGGAAATTTTAAAAGGGGAGTGTGCTGGGTTTTCCCCAGTTATAGGTATTGTTATTCAACTGTTTTTATTATTGCATTTCCTTTTTTCCAAACCCAATTTTTTATTAAGTATTTTGCTGCGTGCCCTCTACTGATCAGAATTTTCATGTTTCTCCCTCTGTTTTGTTCATAAAATTTTTTCTGAGGGAGTGTGTTTTTTTTAGTTTGTTTCTGAGTTACTTTCCCGTTAGTTTTTTTCCATCCTAATGTGACTGGAGCACACATCTTTTGGGCTAGGGGAAGCATCAAATTTTTACAAAAACCCAAAATTCAGCAAAAAGCAACAAAAAACAGCAAACAACAAAAAAGCAGCAAACAAACTGCACCAAAAGGGTTTTTCTAAATTTCAGAGATAAACCACAGTTCTGTATTTAGTGATTAAATTTCTGTATCCAAGGTGAAAAAACTACAAACTGTTTCATATCACTGTGTTACTAAAACTACTAAGCTGAGGCCCGCTTGGTCCTGTTGCTCCACATTCTGGGGTACGAAAAGGGAGGAAAAATCTCCCAGTCCCCTATCATCCCCAAACCAGTTACACCTTCATTCGCCTCATGTGGGGAAAGAACATTTGGTCAAGCACCCTCGGGGGAGTATCTGTTAAATCACCCCTATTGCCATTTTACAAATAAAGAGTAAAAAAAATAGTTAAATATAATTGGTATAGCCACATTTGTAAGATCCTGATCTATTAAAATTCTACAAAACAGTTATGTTATACGGTGGATACCGTACAAGAAAAAAATTCCAAGCGCCAAAGTTGTGGTGTTTTTTTTTTTTCATTTCATGTCACCAAAAAGTGGAATAAAAAGTGATCGAAAAGTTGCATGTATCTCAAAATGGTACCAATAAAAAGTACCTTGCTTTTTGGTCACAGAAAATGTCATCTCAGCAAAAAATGTTTAATATAGAGTTTTTTTTAAGTAATAAAACATAGTGAAACTTACTATCACTGGAATCGTATCGACCTACAGAATACAATTAACAAATCATTTATATCAAAGAAAGAACTTTATAAAAACACCCACAAAAATGATACAATTGTGTTTTCCCATGTGCCTCCCTACAAATAATTTCTTTTGGGTTTCCCGGTACTGTTATAGCCAATAGCACCATTAGAAAGTACTGTATGTCCAGCAAAAAACAAGCCCTCACATGACTGTGTAGACAGAAAAAATTAAGAAAGTTATGGCTCTTGGAAAATGGGTAGGAGCAAACAAAATCCAAAAATCTGAAAATACCTGGGACCTGAAGGAGTTAAAGTATAATGAATAAGCCTACATGGAGATTCTTTGTCATGCATCTTATTAATTTTTACATTGGATAGCTGATAACTAAGTGTTACCATTACCTTTCATGTCATAGTTTTGGTCCAATTTGAGCTGAACTGCATTGTTTCTTATGTGATAAATAACTTTAAAACAACAGTGAACATGCAGCTAGGAGAACTGTTGATGAACCTCTAGTGATACTATGGTTACATGACAAATTTCCAGAAAGCAGACAAGGACTGGTAAAGGGGATATGTTCAATAGGAGAACTGCAACAGAACCTGTAGTGATACCATGGTTACATGACAAATGTCCAGAAAGCAGATAAGGACTGGTAAAGGATGGGGCCGGACACGGAGCAGGGTGTAGGAGGAGGTCCCCCACATGACCCGGCGTGCCGCAATTGGGCCCGGGGGTTTTGGGGGGGGGGCTTAGGGTGGGGGGGGCTAATATGACCCACCCACGCCCGGGAGGAAGCAGACGTGCCCAGGGGGAAACATTACCCCCACCCTTCAAAAAAAATTTGTTGGATTAGGGACTGTGTGTGGGTTGGAGTGCCGGGGGCGTTTGGGGTCATGGTGCCGGGGCTTTTGGGGCCTTTGGGGTGGGGAAAAGGTGGGGGGAGTCTGGCGGTTTTTGGCTCCCCAAACACAGGTGGTACTGGTGGTTGGGCTGGGAAGGGTGGGCTCCCGGGGGGGGTCCCCGAGAGCCAGATGAATGCACCCTGGGGGGGCGTTGGTGCCCCCGAGTGGGGGTGAGGGTGAGGGTAAGAAATAAATCGGTGTCGCCAAAACCGTGTGGGGGGCTCCAAGGGCCGCAGCCCAATTGTTTAAGGTTGCAATGTTTGGCAGTTGGGTTTAATTGGGTTTTGTGGGTTGGTTTTTTGCATAATTTGCAAAAAATTTTTTAAAAAAACGGGTGATGTGGCCTTTAACCAAACCGGTCTGTTGGTTTTATTGACAAAGGGTTTTTTTGTCACGTAAGGGGTTTGGACCCCGGGGGATGGGGGGGGGAAAAAAAAAAAAAAAAAAATAAAAAAAAAAAAAAAAAAAAAGGGGATTTTAAAAAGCAAAAAGAATGCACAGAAGAATGTCATGGAAGACAAAGTTTACGGTTTAAAAAGACAGTTTTAGGGAAAATTTAGGGAGTCTAAAAAATTTTCGAATTATTTATAGCAAAATTTATTTGGGATCTAGTCTTTTCCTGGTTTGTTTGGGGGTTTTTGTTAATTTAAAGGGTTTTTCCCTGTAAATGTAATATTGGTAGTAAAATTTTAAAATATTTATTTTTTTTCCTACAGTCCCTTTGTCCAAAAACGGATTATTGATTTAAAAGTGTTTAAGCTGGCCCCCGGGCTTTCAACGGATCTTTAAAATCGGGGAGTCTTCACAAACCTTACCCCCTCAATAGAGCCAATTCACGGCCTTCACTGATAAAACCCACCTCCCTTAAACAAGAGGGAAAAAAAAAAAGAAAACACACCCGATTGCAAGCTGCACTTTTAAGACGCCTTTGAGTGGGGCGGGTGCAGAAACCCCCAAAAAGGAGGGACCCCCCCCCTTTCCCCTAAAAGGTTTAAAATCAAGTACACCAAGTTTTGTAAAGTTTTTTGCACACAAAAAAATTTTCTGAAAAAAACGTATGCAACCCCGGGGGCCACTGGCAGGGCTTTCGGCACACAGCCGTTGAATTGGCCCAAAAGAGCTTTAAAGGGTAGTGTAGGACTGGGCCCATTTTGAGATCACGTTGGGAAAATGTTTGGGAGTTAAAAAATCTTTTTATCAAAAAAATGTGAACCGAGAGTCTAAAGTTTTTTCATTTTGATAGGGTAGCATAAAAGCTTCTTTAGGGGTTTTCCAAATTTGTTTTATTGCCCTTTCGGCAGTAGGGGTGCCCCTGGCCCGGGGGTTCCCTTTTTTGGGTAAGAAAAATTACATGGTGCCCCAGCCCTGCCAGTGGCACCCGGTTTGCATACGTTTTTTCAGAAAATTTTTTTTGTGTGCAGAAAAAATACTTTTTACTTGGTGTACATTGATTTTTTAAACCTATATGGGAAGGAAAAAGGGGGGCCCCCATTTTGGGTTTCTGCACCTGCCCCACTCTCACAGGTGTCATAAGAAAATGCGCCCTTTCAAGGGCTGGTTTTTTTTCTTTTTTCTTATTTTTTCTCTCTGTAAATGGGGGGGTCGGTTGACCCCGTGAGAGGCCGTGAATTGGGTCTATTGAAAAGGTAAGGGTGGGTAGGAAATGCCCGATTTTTGGGTCAGTTTAAAGTCGTGGGGGAGCTTTAAACATCTTTTTATAAAAAAATGTGAACCGGAGTTCTAAAATTTTTTTATGTAGATTGATAGCAAAAATGTTTTTTGGGAAATTTCCCCCGTTTGTGTATTTAAAAATTTAAAAATTAAAAATCTTTTTTTCTATAGCGCCAACTTTTTCCGCTGCACTTTTTCCCAAATTTAAGGGTTTTAAAAATACAGTCATTTTCACTTTTAAAAAAACTCACAAATGGACACAAGGTGGGGAGGGCCCGCTCGTTGGGGCTTACAATCTTTAGGGGGGTATGGGGGGGAAACATACGGAAGAAGTGCCCAAATTTTTCAAGGTCCAGCCTTTTTCATAAAAAGGGGGTGGTTTACATGAAAAAAAGGATGAACCTGCCAAACCCTGAAAAGTAATCTATATACAGAAAAAGTGCCTTGGAAATGCCCAAGTGCAGGGAGTGCAGATTGGGGTGTAGCAAATTAGGGATCTTGGGGGGCCCAAAAAGGGAAAAATGTAATTTTTAGGGGCCCCTTAAAAAATGTGAGGGGTTTTGAATGTGCCTGATCGCCCCGGATAGCAAAATTCCAGGGGAATTGGGGCCGCACGGTGAAATCTTGTAAGGGGGGGCATGGGGGGTTCGGAAAGATTGAGGAATGGCCCGATATTCCCCAGCAAGCGAGAGACCGGGGGAGGGTGGTAGGGCAGAGATGAGGGGGGGAGATGTAGGGAGGAGCAGCGCTGTTTGGAAAAGCTTTAAAGGGTGAGGGGTGCGGTTTACACTTTATCCCGAAAAAGGAAAGGGCAACCCCCGCATTAAATGACACAGGGTAGGGCATCAGTATAAACGGTGGGAAAAAAGACAAGCCTGGCTTCGCATTCGGACAGATTGGGGGAGGGGGGAGTTTGCAGAGAGGGGGGACCCATAAAACCCAAAGGGTTCAAGTCAA